>JAWDEX010174581.1:0-15241 GCA_035221805.1 Trichilia hirta | reverse complement strand
GTTCTCATTACACACAAAACCACATTTACAGTATTACAAAGCTCAATCATTATTTGTAATGCCATGATTGAATAAATACATGCACGCTTGTAATAGTATAAGGAAATCCTTATTGTAATGAGAGTACAATAATAAAAATACATGTTTAAAAATTATTTTCATCAACCGTATACTAGTAAAGAATTTATTTCATGTGAACAATAAGTCAATCCCAAATAAAAATTATTATTTGAAGGAATTTATTATCAATATTTAATTACTACACCAAGAGTATTATTTACAAATTGATATTTCTATTTAAAAAATTAGATGTCAATATTGTACTAGATATTTTGTGATAAACCATACCATTATTTAAATTTATTGATATTGCGATATAAAATATATGCAAACTTGTTATTTTGTTTATTTTGTTCCCTGTTCAGATGCTAGTTACTATTATTGCAGGCATCAATTAGATTTCTTGAGTAATAACATGAGCTTCAAAATATAAAAATAACATGTAATGATTGTTTTTGATGTTATAGATCTAGACCTTGCATTAAAGATAAAATAACCCATTGACTTTATAAATAAGACATTAAGACATCAAATTATTCGAAATTCATTAATTTTTTATAATTATGAAGCATATTATTCTAAAAACCTTCGAAGATGCTATGTTCAAAAGGGATACTGCCGTGGAGTTCCTTAAGAACATTAAAAAGCGATTTACCGAGAACAAAAATGTTAAAATAAGTGAACTTTTAATAAATCTCATTTTAATGAGAGAAAAAGGAGAAACATAAGAGCGAGTACATAATTGAAATTTCACATCTGTCTTCAAAAATAAAGACATTTAAGTTAAACTGTCTAAGAATTTATTTGTGCACTTGATTTTAATTTATCTTCTTGTATAATTGAGTCAATTTATGATTAACTACAATTATCAAAAAGAGACATGATCTTGCTTATTTCTTATTGTTTGTAAGAAGAAGAAAGGTTGAAGTAAGAGAAGACAAAAAGTGCTCATCTGCCAATAACATTCAATAACAAGAACAAGAAAAAAAAAAAGGAAAAAAAAAAAAATTAATGGCGTCACACTAAAAATACAACAACAAAAATAATAGGATGAGATATTTGCTTATTAGTTCATATAAGTACACAAGGTCTAAAACAAAAATTAATCAATGAGAAATCTATTTCATTATGACACAAGCTTTTAAAACATATTTCCAAACAAAAAGTTAAGCAACCTATATTTGATGAAATTTTTGATCCCTTGTTTTCATAGACTTCAAAATTTATGTTAATTGTGTTAAGAAGAAATAGACAAATATAAAGAATTAGGTGCCAATAAGACTTCAGATATAATATTTTAAAGACATATGTTATGTAAAGAAACTTTGAAATTGAGTGATTAAGTTCCTTAAGGGCATGTGTTATGAAAAGAAAGAAAGAAATTGAATGCCTAAGCTTGTTAAGGACATGTGTTATGCAACGAAAGAAAGAAATTGAAAGATTAAGTTTCCTAAGGATGCGTGGCATGCAAAGTGTAATGTTTAAATTGTTAAATGGGATTTATGACATGCAAAGAGCAATGCTTAATTTGTAAGTAAAATGTGTGACATGCAAAGAATAATACTTAATTTGTAAATAAAATATGTAGCATACAAAATAACTTGTCAATTTAGTAAGTAAATTATATAAATTCTATTATTTCTCATTGATGTGATTAAAAACTATTTTTTTCTAACATAAAATCAGTAGGCAAAATTTTGTAAAACATTAGCTGAATCACCAATAATGATTTACTTATTTCAGACAAAATTAAATAACTTTAAAAGGTATTTTCTTAATAAAATATAAATATTTTCATCAAAACGACTTAATTAATCAATTAGTATCATTTGCATCCACAATAACACGAATGTTTTACTATATAAAGTATCCTTTTATTCCAAAAATGTAAACATAACCCACTATATCATATCTTATTAGCGCAACATATTTAAATAAAATTTTACTAATAAATTAAACAAATAAATTTGTTAATAAGTTGATATATCCCTACACCTCTCTTAATAAATCTCTAATATAAAATATTATCAAAATATTCATATAACAGCAATATGTATCTAAAATTTGCCAATTCTGGGAGATATATCAAACTACAAAAACTTAGTAAATACTTCATCCTCAATCTCGCTTTTGCTTTTCTTTAGCTTCAATTGCAAAATGGAATAATTTTCATCAGATGCCATTAATCTTTGCATGCTACATATCCTACTTACAAATTAAGCATTACTCTTTACATGTCACATATGCTATTTACAAATTAAGCATTACTCTTTACATGTCACATATCCCACCTAAGACTGTAAACATTACATTTTGCATGCCACACGTCCTTAAGAAATTTAATCTTTCAATTTCTTTCTTTCTTTGCATTACATGTGTCCTTAAGAAGTTTAGTCATTCATTTATTTTTTTTTTCTTGCATAACACATATTTAAGGAATTTAATTATTCAGTTTCTTTCATATTTTTTTTTTACATAGCACGTCCTTAAAAAATGTAAGAACTATATGAAACGTCTTAAAATTAATATGTACAAATATTTGTGAGTTATTCCCTATAACTTCTTGAAATAGTCAACAAAATTTTATTATGTTCATAAACAATTTCTTACATTATAACTACCCATATGCCATTCGTAGTTATAATTTAACAATTTAACAAAACCATCCGTAGGAAAGAAACAGAGGTGATCCATACCCACATTCTTGTTTTAGCCTCCAATTTGAAGAGTCTACTTTAACGTCTATATCATCCCACCATAACATAATTACATAATGTCAAAAATTCCCACTATAATTTTGGTTTTAAAACATTGTCAAAAAAGAGTAAGGTGTGTCGCATAATCTTAAACGAGTAAGGTTTACAAAGAGAGGGATAATGATAGGGTTTTGATCTGTGATTTTATGGAGGAGGTGACTCCGTTAATTATTAAAATGACATCGTTTTAGAGTTTAGTTGTTTATTTGACGTGGCGGCTGTTTATTGGGGACAATGAATTTTGCTTTCATATTTTCATTTGTTTCAATTTATAAAAGGAAATGACTAGAATCTCTATTTCTTCTTCCAGTTTTGCCCTTGGTCATTTTGTAATTTTATATTTAATCTTATTCCAAAAGTTGAAATATTTTTATACGAATTTCAATTAAGTGGTGGAGAAATCAAATTATTAATGGGTCAATGTTTGATGAATAAGGTGTATGATACAATCTTTAAGTTTTTGGCAACTTTTTTGGTTATAATCTCAAATTCTTTCCTTATATTTTTTATTTTTTCTATAATTTTTCATTTTTTATTATACTTTTTTAATATAATTCATAAATTAAAAATTACAATAAAATAATTAAAAATTAAAAATTTAGAACAAAACAATAAAATAAAACTCTACAAAATATTCCCTTACATTATCATGCACCATAAGGCCACTTGTTATTAATACCTTGCTTATTTAATTGGTAAACGGGACAAACCTTCAATTAAGAAAGAGAGTACTCCTTGTAAATTCAAGTCAACAAATTTATATAATATAACTATTAAAAAAAAAAAAAATCACAGATTTTATATTTTTATATAAATTTAGGTGATAAAATTATATTATTATTATTATTATTATTATTATTTATAATTTTAAAAAAATATTAAATTAATATAAAATAAACTATGATTATTGCTCCAAGATAACAAAACTTACACATCAGTATCAAGCTCTGGATCCAACAAATCACAACAATTATACAATAAATGAAACTAATACAACCACAATATGAATCTGTTCAGCAAATCCTTCAGAAAAAAAAAATCAAAAACAAAAAAGAAGAGAGCCTGAAGCTCTGAGAGAAGAAAGGACTCTACATAATCCCGTTGAAATGAAATTAGAAAAGTATCCAAAAAGCAAGAGCTGCAAAAGAAGCAAACATGGTGGGCAAAAAAGTGCTGCTATCTGAGGTGGGGCTTGGAGCCGGTGCTTCAGCTGCTACAACATTTTGGACTGATGAAACGGCCATCAACATAATCACCACCATGGCAAAAAATAATCTCATCTTCATTGCCTCCATTGGAAATGAACTTTAAATTTGCTTTTCTCTGAAAATTTTCTTGGAGAGTTTTTGCTTGTCTAAGAAAATGGATTAGGAAATTGGTGTTGCAACGCGAAGAAGTGAGACTGATGATGAATGTTGGAAGCTTGGGATTGTAGGATTATATAGAGAGTTGTTGGAGGACCAAAGAGAAAAGGAAAAAGAGAAAATTAGTGGTTGAGGGGAGGGCAGGCTGGATTGAAAGACCGTTGCTCCAACCATGCACATGGGTATTCTTTTGGAGCTTTTTAATAAAGGGGTATTCATAGAATATAATTATGTATATAATACAAAAAATAAATAAATAAAAAATTCATTAATATTTGAGATGTTAAATTTATAATATCAATATTTAAATTTGAGAAAATGAAATTTTCAGATATAAAATTTGATGAGTTATGAAATTAAAGAATTTAATAAATAATATAAATATATTTATAATAATTTTTTAAATTTGACAATAATTACCAAATCCAAAGGCAGGCAAGCAAGCAAGCAAGCTCTGTCCGTTAGTTGGACCAGGGTGTCTATAGGTTGAGGCTGCTTTTGGGTGCCTTGCAGCTGTCGACTATAGCATTTTCTACGACACATCTTCTTTAAGGGGCCCAGATCTTTTCACACCTCTTCTCAACTACCACACTTTTATTTTTTATTAATTTATTCTTGTTGAATACTTTAATTAATTAATTTAAGTATTATGCAATGACACTTTTAACCCCAATTGAATGTATGTTTTGCGTAAGATTGATAATTTAAATTAGGAAACAAATTCTATGCGATTAAATAAATTTAAATTTAAAAATTTTAATATAAATAATAATTAAATTATATTTATATCATCTGATTAATAATTATATTAAATTTAAATTTAATTTTTAATATATTTATTTATTTATAATACGATTAATTAAATAAATAATTGTATTTAAATAAAAAATAATTTAATATAATAATTTTATTTATTAATATTTTAATATTTAATTTATATTTAAATAAATAAATTAATTAATTAAATTTTATATTAATTAATTAAGTTAATTAAATAAATTAGATCTAATTGTATCGTATTATTTATTTAATAAATAGATAATATGATTAATAAATAAATAATATTAAATTAAAAATTTGTAATATAATTAATAAATAGATGAAGTTTAAAAAAATATTATAAATTTATTAATACAAAATAAATACGATTTGATTATTTAAATTATTATCCTTATTACTAAACCTGCTTTTTGGGGTAAATTATTGTTATTACGTAATGAAAAATATTGGAGTGAGTTGTTGAGTTTTCTTGATTCTCACACTATCAATATTTTATGATTATTGAACTACCTTTCTATTATTTTATTAATTTTTAGATTAATAATTAAACAAATTTGAAAAAAAAAAAAACATTTACTCTGTATAATTTCTAAAATAATAAATATTTTTGTCAAAATATATATAATAAATATCTTTTATAATTTGTTCTCGGTGATAAATATTTTCTTTTTATTAAAGTATTATTTCTTTTACTATCTATCGTTAAAATGAAAGTCGGTTGATGGAAACGAGAAATTGAATCAACCAAATCCATGAATCTTCTTTTTCTTCTTCTTTCAAGCATGTTCTCGCTGAAAAAAATTATTCGTTGCAACACTCAACGCATCCAAATGGAGAAAGTATGATCTCATCTCAATTGCCTCCTTCTTAATCATCTCATCCAAATCGAAAAAATCAAAATCTCTCATTTCTTCTCTTCACGCAGGCAAACCTTTCTTCTTCTTTTTTCCGAAAAATTTATTATTAAATCATTTTGTTCTTGGGCTCAGTTCTTCACAAGCTTTCTCTCTCAATTCAGAGATAGCACATACATATATATAAATATAAATACAGAGTACATAACTTTTTATTAAAGAGTAATGAAGAATTTTTGTTTCTGCTAATTATCAGTAATGGCTGGGGGATCTTCAAAATTTTTGCTTTTGCTAATTATCTTACACGATGTCTTTAATTAGGAATAACTTAGAAGAAATGAGAAGACAAGCAAGAAAATGAAGATGGAGAAGAAGAACTTTGAGAATCAATAATTGAATTGCTTGAAATTAGACAATTTTCAAAAAGCATCAAATTCGGTCGATGGAATTTATTTAATCAATCGAATGAATGTCATTTAATGAGAAATATAAAAAATTATTGGATAAAAATATTTGTCATCGACAATAAACTATAGAGAGATTTTTTTTTTTTATAAATTTTTTGAAAAGGTAATATTTGTCATTTTTAAAAATTATAAGGGGTAAATTTCTTTCTTTCTTAAACAAATTGGTGAATGAATTGTGAATTTACATTTTTGAAAAATAATAAAATTAATAATTTATATTAGTTATACTTTTTTTTAATAAAATTAATAAACGAATATTTAAAAAGGTAACCATTTTTACTATTGAATTAATATAACAAAAAAAATTATAATTTTAGATATGATGTAAAAAAATTGAAATACTTTAAAAAAAAAAAAAAAAAATAATTTGTCTACCACTGCCGTTGAATCTCAAAATGTTGTTAAAATTCCTTTTGAAAACTGTCATCATGAAGTCTCATTAACAATGATGATTGGATCAAACGGTCCTGAAATAATCATCAACCATATGGGTCCATTAACTAACCTACCCGTGCATTAGATGGCGCCAGACAGTCAGCCGTAGGTCCGATAATTCAATTACCATCGGCCGATTAATTTATTTCATCTAAAATTAATACATGCAAGTTTTGTTTATATGTATTTCTCACACTTGTTTATATTCCAATAGTTAAAGTCAAATTTAAAAAATAATTAATACATTGTAATTAATAAATTTATAAAATTTAATTTTAATCATTAATACACTTCCAAGATTTAATTCAATCATAAAAAGATACTTAAATCTAATTATTATTAATAAATTTAAAATATATATATACATGTATTTAAATTTTTTACTATTAATTTATACAATTCAATGATAAATATATATATATATTAAATTGTCAACGTTAAATATAATTTTATAACTTTAATTTTAACAATTAAATTATATAAATTTAAGAATTAAAAATTCATATATAAATTTAATAATTAAAAATTTAAGTTAAGAGTATGGTCCTATGCATATATATTCTATATTATTTTTTTAACAAGAACATCTTTATTATAATTAAAAAAAGAAAGTTATCATTTTATTATTATTTTATTAATTTAATATAATAATATCAATCAATTTTAATTTCATACATAAAAAAAATGTGAGTTTAGGTGGATTAAAAGGTTAGCAAGCAAAATTTTCCCACTCAGAATAATTTCATTGAAAGGGTCATGATACTGAACGGATACATTTAATTATATTATAGAAGTTGATATTTTTTTTCCTGATCAACGTTAAATTATATTAAAAATGATACACATTTCTTGTTAAAATATAAAGTAAAATTATTTTAGAAAAAATAAAAAAGACTTCATTTAATATTAACATATTATAATTTTTAGAACGCACCTGGGATGAAATACAAATATTAAATATCAAATATTAATGTAAAAATAAATTAATTTTATTAAAAATATCAAATTATATATATATATATATATATTTCATAAAAACTCTAATTAAAAAATAACACTTGACACGCAATGTCATTTAAAAAACAATTATACATATATAAATAGAAAGTTTTACGTAAGATTGATTATATTCTTTTTATATATTAACATAAAGTGACCAATCACTTAAAATTCACGACGAATATTGTTATTGATGTTCAACTTTTAAAATCTCAAACTAATTTAATTAACAGAAAAAAAAAAGAAAAGAAAAGAAAAATTTGGTAGAATTGATTGTATATTTATTTTATTTAAAAAAATTTAAAAATATTTAATATTTAATATTTCTTTATTTAAATTCAACTAGTTTAGGAATAAAATGGTTGATACAAGAAATTCAACTTTAATAAATAAAATGAAGCTATTCATTTCATACTAGAAATTTGGAATAAAATGGTCGATCTAAAAAAAATTAATTTGAGTAAAATGATTATTGATATTTAAATAATAAGCAATATAAAATTTTTATTAAATAAAAATCATTTGGAATTAATATAATAAACAATATATTGAAATAAGTTTTTATTAAATAAATAAAATTTCGTTTGAGATTATAGTGTTTTTATTGTGTTTTAAAAATAAAATATAAAAATATTGATACCGACGACTCTATTTTTTTATTATAATTTATATTTTTATATTAGAATTTAATATTTAAAATTTTATTTTATAATGATTATAACTTATTAGCATAAAAAATTTTGACCCCCCTCCACCATTTTCAAATAAATCAATAAGCTGGTTGTTGAGTAAAGGAAAAATAATGAATATCACATGTTTTCAAAATATAAAAGTGATTGAAAAAGATGATTTGATGAAGTCCTCTTTTCGAATTTCGCTATCATACATTTAACAATTTTGAGTATTATTTATACGTGAATTTGAAATATAAATTTTAAAATTTATACTGTTAAATAAGAATTTAAAATTAAAATTTATGTTTAACGTTTTTAATTTTATTTTTATAATTACTCTAACACCCCTTTAGAGTATTTCTGAAAACATGCATGCGTTCTGCTTGCTGCCAATACGCTCCAAATGGGCCAGCGGCCAATGAAATTTTAGTTCTATTAAAAAAGAAAAAAAAATAGTATTATCAAATTATTAATGTTATCTTTCTACATCATTAATAATCATGTGAAGATAAATTGAAATAATTTTTCTTGTCTAAGTTCAATGTATTTAAAATTTATCTCATTTTATACAAAAATAAATTAAAAATTTTCTTTCAATGCAAAAGAATTTTTTACTTTTACAATAAAAAATTAAATTAATAAAAGTTATATAAATTTTATTTTTAATATATTTAAATTTATTATTAATTATTATATTAAATATCAAAAAATACTATAAATAATAAATATAAAAATTTTAATAAGTATTTTAAGAATATTAGCTGCTAAAATTTATATTATATTATAAAATAAAATTTTTTTAGTTAATAACGTTGAATTTAAGAGGTGATGAAATTGAAATATAATGTTATTTACAAACAATGAATCAATCTTGGGGTGATAATTTGGTCTGGAAATAGATAACGGTAGGCCCTAATGAAATAAAAACGAAGCCCAAATTGATGCCCAATTCAGAATATCTAGCCTTTGAACCCAGCACATAAAGCCCATCCAACCGTCCATTATCAATCCAACGGTTTTGATAAATTTGAGTTATTTTTGTCGCTTTTTGCCATCGACGATAAATAGAAAATGGAGAGAAGATAAAGGTAGGGGAAGAGCTAGGAAGAAGATAGACAGAGAGAAGAAAACAGAAGCGAGGGGAGAGCAGAGACTGAGAAATAACCGAGAGCCTGCAAAAGAGAAGATACATCAAAATCAATAAAAATTAAGACTCTTTGCTTCATTGAAAAGACGAGAAGAGAAGGAGAGATTTTTCTCTGAGAAAAAAGAAAAGAGAGCTAGATAAACAGAAGTTGTTGTCGTATTTGGAATTATCATGGGGGAATTTCCATGTCTTGTTCTATGACACGTATGTTATGATGATGGTGATGATGATTTTTAAGATTTTTTTCTTTCTTGCACTGCGACTCTTTCTTTCTCTCTCAGTTTCAGAGAGAAAGCTGATTTTTTTTTTTTTTCGATTTTGCATGTTACAGCTGCAGATCTTGAGATGAGATACAATACAAGCGTCTATCAATCTCAATATTTTCGATTATTATTATTATTTTTTTTTTTTTTGTGAAAACCCATTTATACTCGATGTTATCTTAAACTTCATTTTCAAAATTGTTTCTTACTTTTCCCTTCTCCGATTTCTGGGCATCGACAAGGAAAATCCCAAGTGGGAAATACGTTATCCTTGTTTTCTCCACATCCTATTTCTCCATCTCCTTGATTTCCACTTCTGGGTTTTAGAGTTCATGAAGAAAAGAACTAAGCCTCTCTTGATTTTCCTATAATTTGTTTTATGGAAGCCTTACTGAATTAGTCATAGAACAAAAATGATTTTCCCAGAATTTTTTTTCTAATTATTCAGCTTAAATTTCATTGCTTTTTTTATTTTCAACTTCTGGGTCTCCCTGATACAACATTCAAGCTCTGATTTTGTGATTTTTTTGGTTCGGGTTTGTAGGAATGAAGAAGGAAGAAGAGAGGACCAGAGAGCGTGTAAATCATCATCAATGGAGCCAGAAGTTTTCTTACAGTGGGGAAACAAGAAGAGACTAAGATGCGTGAGGGTCAAGGACCCGCAAAAATCCTCACAGAAATCGAACGGTGTAATTCGCAGGAAAATCACATCATCACGGATTGATCGATGTTTGGGCACTAACCAAGATAAAGAAACCTCGAATCGTGTCACTAGGTCAGATTAATTCCACAGATTTGGAAAATTTTGTTGCTCTTTCTTCATTTATCTTCTTTTTTTTTCTTTTTTTTTTAGGTTTTTGAGATTTGATTTCTGAGGAGCTGGCCTAACTTTTTTTCTTTTTTCTGTGCTTCTTTCTTCTCAACCTCTTGTTTGGTTGCTGAGAAAATGGAAGAAAGTAACATGGAAGGAAAGAAACGAGATTTACGATTTCCAAACTATGATTTTTTTTTTAACCTTTTGTTTTCGTGCTTGTATGGCAATTGAGCCAATTCGGTGGTGTGAGGCTGTGTTGATTGAAGGTTTTCTGTTCTATCGTTATCTTCTGTTTGGTTGCTGAAAAAAGTAATACAGAAAATGAAAGAAAAGGAGAAAAGTGAAAATACAATGTTTGATTTGTGTGAATTTCAGTATGGGGTTGAGTTTTTTTTATTTCAACAGAGAGTGACTGATGATTCAAAATGTTAATCTACCGTACTTCTCAATAAAGCTAACAAGAAATGGAAATTTATTGTCCTTATGTTTATGTACAGAAATTCTGACGGCGAGATATTCCGATCCGGTTCAAGTGAGAACCGAAAATCAACTTCACCGGAGAAGGAAGACCGATACTACACCACAAGAGGATCAGCTGTTGGATTAGCCGATGAAAATGGCAAGTTTTCAGCAGATGCTAATAATGGAGAGGATAAGAAATTGCATGTTTGGCCTAAGCTGTACATTAGTTTGTCAAACAAAGAAAAAGAGGAGGATTTCTTGGCGATGAAAGGGTGCAAGCCTCCGCAGAGACCTAAAAAGAGAGCCAAGATTATTCAAAGAAGTTTGCTCGTAAGTTTTGCAAAAACTATTTACCCAAAAAAAAGGGATCAAATGGGATTGTTTTTACTGGGTTTGTTTGCTTTCTTTGAATGTTTTTTGTTTAAATTGTTCGTTTCTGAATTTGGTTGGTGGCAGTTGGTGAGTCCTGGGGCATGGTTAACTGATATGTGCCAAGAGAGGTATGAAGTTAGGGAGAAGAAAAGCTCAAAGAGGGTAAATATAAATTGCTTTTTGGTTGATCTGTGTTTTCTTTTTCTTTTTTCTGGAAAAAGATGGAGGTAATTTGATTTGGTTTGGTCTGGTTTGTTTGTTGCTAAATAATGCCAGAGACCCAGAGGATTAAAGGCCATGGGAAGCATGGAAAGTGATTCTGAATAATGATCGATGTGAGATATAACAGTTGCAGAAGCAGAAACACTTCCTTTTGAATTTTTGGAAAATTGTTGTAATTGAGTGGTTTATTGGAGAGTTTGTTAGATGAAAAAAAGAAAAGTGCAGAAAAAGCAATAGTCTCTGCTGTGTTTGTTGTATAGAAGTAATTTTTCATTTTTATTAATGAGAAGAAAAGAAGTAATTCCCCTTGGAAGCAATAATTACAATTTGACTCTTATGTTGTCCCCATTCATATTCTGTAGATGGATACCAAAATCAAAATGTGCCTGCTCACTGACACTATCTTTGTGCTGTGGGCTCTAAGATTCCTCTGGCATATTCAAAAAATAGAGGCAAATGTTTATATGGTTAGCTTGGTGTGATTCTGCTTTCTATAGCCAAAAAATTGCTTGACAAAGTGCTTAAAATGGTAGGAGGATGAAGCTATCCAATAAATGTAGGTCTATTTCTAGAACTTTTCTAATTATAGAAGCCTCACTAACCCTCTTCAGTAACATCAATCCAACAGAAAGATTGAAAGATGCATTAATAAATTGGGAATCTTTAGATCTTTAGTTTATACTTGGATTCCAGAGTATTTCTGACTGTCATGCCTATCAGCGATCCTCTTGAGCTTCAGACAAGTATTGACAATTGTTGATGACTACCTATGATTGTTAATCAGCAATTTATTTAGTGGGATTTTTCTTGACAATTGTTGGTGACTACCAGTGACTGTTAATCAACAATTTAGTAGGCCGTTTCCTAAAATGATATCTTTTCAAGATTGTTTTCCTGCTATCTTGTTTTCTCAAATTCTATTTTCCTCCTATATTATGTCATATTCATATCTAGCACATGATAGAATATTGATTTCGAAAACATTTAGAATATTGATTATGAAAACATTCTTCTCAAATGTTTCTGCAGTGTTCGTCTTCTATAGATTCAAGAATTTTATAGTTGATTATGAAATACAAACGCTTTTGACTACTTTTGTTAATCATTACTTCGAACCAAAAAGCCAACAAAAAAGACGAATTCTTATAATGTAATCTCATGCTAATATATTTAAAGTGTAAGCTTGTTTTGAACTATCAAATTTTTTCAAAATAATAGTGCAAATGCCAATGTATTTAAAGTGTAGCCCTCAACCTTTTTCAAAATAATGGTGTCTAAGATACAACACGACCAATTAAAGTTGGAGGCACATTACTGATGAAAGGATGAGCCAATCGGTGTAGGCAACTCAATCGACCAAACCTAAGATCCAATTATGAGGTTTCTAATGACAACAATTTTAAATATATACTATTGGACTGGCACTAGACTTACTCTCCAATAAATTCTCCCTAAAAAATTTAGATTGTACTTATTCTAATTATCATACTCAAATCAGTCCGGCATTATTATTTATTATCACTAATTCTCAGTGTTAAGATTGGATAATCTGCACGCTTGCTGCCTTCATTGTACAAATCAATCAAGAGAAATCGTACTGTATATACAATGCAATTTTATCTTTATTCCAACTAGCAATAAAACCTACTCTTTCAACTACATATTACACAAATGAATTTGTGTATATGATCTACACATAGTCATGGTATCATCTAAGTTTTATCTCGATCCTATTGAAAGCAAAGATGGAGATTCTTTCTCTGATGTTCACTGGGTTCTCTAAACAATTCACTTTACACTGTATTACCAAGGGGAAAAAGAAGTGAATAATTACTTAGCTTTGTAATCAACAGAAACTGCCATATAATTTAAGCATCAAACAATTTTTTCTACACATAATTGTCAATTCTTTTCTATTTAACCATACTCTTTTTGCAAAATACAAATTTCAGTGCATGCAAGATTAATAAGCCAGAAATATCCCTAATTTATTGCCTTTCTGAAGCAGTTTATCTTTATTTGCCAATCAATCTGTGTAAATCGACTAGAACATGATTTTGGTGTGATACAGGAACCTGCATAGCTAAAGGTATACAATACCCCACAAGGTCACAATAAAGTTGTACATGATAATCCGAAGGACACAGATATGTACAAGATATTATTACAGTTGAGGGGGACTAAGTAACAGGAATAGTTCAGTTTTGGGAATGGGACCATGCAGCTGCATGGTTGGGAAGCCTCAGATAAAAACAAAAGTCGGTAGAGCAAATGGGGGTAATTATGGAAGAGTGGAAAACCAATGGAGTTTTATGAGGAATTCATAAAATTGTGAGTCCATTAACAGTTGGAAAACTTTTGAAAGCTTTACATGTACTACATGCGCTTTTTTATTTTCCATGAGGTGTAATTAAATGGCATTACTAAAATGAGCATCAAATTCTGCTGGATTTACAAATATTTAGAAAATTGGCCAGAACAGGATCTTTCAGTTTCCTCAAAACATCATGCTCTGTTTCTGCTGGAATGCACAATGTGAGAAACATCAGTTGTTGGGGACTAGCAATTATAAACCATGGCGATGCCAAAGCAAAATAGAGTTTTCTATGACTTAAAAGGGAAAACAAAATTTTGCAATGATAATATGATTAATAGCTAAAGAAATAGATAATATCAAAAAAAGATTTGGATAAGCACACCTCTTTGCTATTTTTCCACCGACGGATCAATTAGATTGAGCCTTAGCAGCTTGATGCATTTCCACTATGAGGGTCTTCACATCCCTAAGAAACACAAGAAAATGCGAATTAACACAAAGCAACAAAAGGATAATAACATTAAGAATAAAATGAAATTTAATGCTTTTAAACATGATATGTAGCATAATTTTTGTCCAAACTCTTGGATAACTTCTGTAGGTAAAACATCAAAAGACCACAACTCGTATTCCAACTAAAGATAAGTCAACATACTTCAACTTAGATTTCCTAGTCCTGTTTAAGAAGACAGAAAATTATATGAGGTGACAATGAGTGTTAATTATTTATCCTCAAGCATTTTTAGCAACTCCACTGCAGGTTATGGTATCCTTCTCTATATTAGAACTATAAAAAGGGAACCAGTTATTATATATATATACCTAATATCATCATTCACTATTGATTCATAGCAATACATATACACTGCAGCAACTTCTCAATCCAACCGCTCGAAGCATTATTTGCATTCTCATCTCTCAAATTTCATTTTTCCAGTCTCACGCTGAAGTTATTATAAGTATGTGTGACACTGGCCAGCATAAACTTGGGTAAAAGCTAAAAGAAAATGACAATTGCATATGAAAGGCCAAACTAGAGCAATAACTATCTTATCCCTGATGATATTAGAAAGAATAGCAAATTATAAGTCTTACTTTCTGTCTTCAGCGTGCCTTGGGAAATGAATACGAAGCTTGAAAGTATTTCCTTGATAACCAACCTCAAAGCATATGAAAGCCCAAACTAGAGCAATAACTATCTTATCCCTGATGATATTAGAAAGAATAGCAAATTATAAGTCTTACTTTCTGTCTT
>JAWDEX010174570.1:0-15242 GCA_035221805.1 Trichilia hirta | reverse complement strand
TCTTATCTTTGACTCCTATTATTTTGCTAGAGACTTTAACTCATTCAAATGCTGACTTGGATTAATTTGTTCAACAAGCACTGGTAAGACAAGCAAAGAATATCACTGGTGTAAACGAATGATTTTCTTTTACTGCAATATTTTACTGGTCATATAATATATTTTTAATTTTCAGGGATGCATCTATCAGAATTGTGCAAGGCTGAATACCCAAAATACGTGAAGTATTGCCTGTGGTTGCTAGCTGAACTTGCTGTTATTGCTGCTGATATTCCAGAAGGCATATATAATTAATTAATTCATAATTTTACATTTGATAAATATATAAATTAAACTCTATTTTTTTATGCATCTTCATTTAAATTTATTTTAAAAATTTTTCACAAAATGTTTTTCACCAGTAATTGGGACAGCATTTGCTTTGAATATCCCGTTCCATATCCCAGTATGGACTGGTGTTCTTCTCACTGGTTGTAGCACTCTCCTGCTTCTTGGCTTACAGAGATATGGGGTAAGTTTAATTTATGATTCAATTCATTGACAAAAATTTTTTTATACTGTTCAGGACAAAAAAATTTTAACAACTCTACTTAATTAAAAAATATTATACAGTTAGCTAAAGTTTTTAATATGAGCATTCTATTATTAGTACATTACTTTTTTTTTATGTAAAAAAATATAAGACGACAAATTTGCGTTATTTAGCAACTAATTTGTTTGTTGCTAAATAACATAAATGTATATTTCTAATTGTGTGCCTAAGTTTCTGTAACCATCAATCCACATGTTAAGTTATTCTTCAATTGCTTTTGTTTTCATTTGCATGCTTAATTTGTTGTTATCTATCTTTCAACAGATTCTTTATGTTTCCAATTGTGCTTGTATTTATTTATTCATTTATTTTTAATCAAGCTTGGAATACCAAGTTGTCTTCAAGTCAGCTTTGTTGATACCTTATTTGTTATGTCGTTGTCCATGTATAAAAAAATAGATGGTACATTTTCAACTTGCAATACGCTAAGTTTATTCCTTCTGCACTGACTACGTTATTTTTTTAAAAAAGAAATCATAAAAAATGTATAATTTAATGCTTTTATAATTTCTATCAGTCGAATAAACTAGCACTTTTATTGTAGAGCATCTCGACACCTTCATATGATTTCTCAAAAAATTTCAAATATTCAATTTCATAATTTAAACCTTAATTGCAATATTGTAACATATCTCTATAAAATTTCCTTCTAATTTGGTAATTGGGTTTAGGTTCGGAAGCTGGAAATGCTGATAGCTGTGCTTGTATTTATAATGGCTGGTTGTTTCTTTGGTGAAATGAGTTATGTAAAGCCTCCAGCAGCTGATGTTCTCAAGGGAATGTTTGCACCAAAGCTCAACGGACAAGGAGCTACCGGTGATGCCATTGCCCTCCTTGGTGCCCTTGTCATGCCGTAAGATTTTTTTTTTTTTTGGACATTAAATGTTATTAATAATAGGAT
Organism: Trichilia hirta; assembly: GCA_035221805.1. Classification (NCBI taxonomy): domain Eukaryota; kingdom Viridiplantae; phylum Streptophyta; class Magnoliopsida; order Sapindales; family Meliaceae; genus Trichilia; species Trichilia hirta. The sequence goes on along the minus strand of JAWDEX010174570.1, from coordinate 13,749 downwards.
CTTTTATGTACCTGATCCGGTGATCGTTTATAAATCTTAAATATAGTCAACAAAGTTTTGCAATTTTAACAAAATTGTTTGTCAACATGCAGGCACAATTTGTTTCTTCACTCTGCTCTTGTGCTCTCCAGGAAAGTGCCCAATTCTGTCCGAGGCATAAATGTAAGTCAGTGATATCTATAAACATAGAAGGGTGATCATGTTGTTACGGTATACAGCTCCCACACATTTTGCTGAAATTCGCAAAAATTTTGTTACGTTTTCTGAATTTTTTAAAATACCACACATAAATTAAGAACTGAAAATACATGACGAAAAATTTTAAAATTATTTCAGAGGATTCTAAAAGTCACGTAATTACATTCAACTCAGAGATGGAGCTCTATTAGGCCCTGAGGGGGCAATGATTTCTAGACCTTTTATTTAGATATGTTTTCTATACTTCGACCCCCTCAAGTTTTGTTTCTTTTCATTCTGGCCCCAGTTTCTTTTCTTTTCTTTTCTTTTTTTGTTTTTTCAAATTCTTTTATTTTTTTGTGTTTTGGCCTCTACAAATTTTATTTCTCTCATTATGCCTCCCAACTTTTGGCTTCGTCCCTTGAGTCAACCGTACGCTAACCCAGTCCAATATAACATAAACATATAGCTTCAAGCTATGATTTTTTTGGTATTTAATGTTTTAATTCTTGTTTTCTCATACTTACAGGATGCCTGTAGATTTTTTCTTATAGAGAGCGGATTGGCGTTGCTTGTAGCATTCTTGATCAATGTAGCAGTGGTCTCAGTATCAGGCACAGTTTGTTCAGCCACAAATTTGTCAAATGATAACATAGATCGATGCAGTGATATTACACTTAATTCAGCTTCTTTTCTTCTTAAGGTTCATATATATTCATACAAAGCTTCAAAATAATAATTCGATTTAACACTTAGTTAAGCATTAATCCTCTCACAAAATCTTTGTGCAGAATGTGCTCGGAAAATCGAGCTCGATTGTTTATCCTATTGCTCTACTGGCTTCAGGGCAAAGCTCAGCAATCACAGGAACTTATGCAGGACAATATATCATGCAGGTTTTCAAACAAATATCTCCGGAGTATTACCATTTTATTTATTTATTTTTCTTTTCTAGTATTACAAAAGGGTAAATCAAAATGTTCACCAGTTTTAATATAAGCGAGATTTTAACTTACAGACAAGTCGGAGCTATGCTTAATTCGTTTAATTATCTAAGACCGAAGCTTTCTAATCATAATTATCTAAACTCACATTGCTCAAAATATACTTTCTGGGTCATGTGATGTTAGGGTTTCTTGGACTTGAAGATGAAAACCTGGCTGAGAAACGTAATGACAAGGTTCATTGCAATTACACCTAGTCTAATTGTCTCCATTATTGGTGGATCTCAAGGAGCAGGCAGACTGATCATCATTGCTTCGGTTAGATAGATTATTAATGCATTTTATACCTAATTAATTGATTATCTTCCTAATCAAAAGTTTAATATTATATATGATTTTATTTGCAGATGATATTGTCATTTGAACTGCCATTTGCCCTAATCCCTCATTTGAACTGCCATTTGCCCAAATCCCACTTCTTAAATTCAGCAGCAGCACTACCAAAATGGGACCGCATAAGAATTCAATTTACGTAAGTAGTTTAGTTATTATTATCATTTGATTTTCTCCAATTATTTACTTCGAGTCAACCAACTTGTTTTAATCGTTTTAACAGTGGCCAAAATTTAATATCATACGAGTAATTGGATCATTGCAATAATGATTACAAACCTATTTAATTATTTTTTCAATTATTAATTATTAATGACGAATAAATACTTCAGATAATTGTTATTTCGTGGATTCTGGGGTTGGGAATCATCGGCATCAGTGTGTATTACTTGAGCACAGGCTTCGTAGGATGGCTGATTCGCAACCATCTTCCTACCGTCGCAAATGTATTCGTCGGAGTTATAGCATTTCCTCTGATGACCGCATGCGTAATTGCAGGGATCTATTCAACTTTTACAAAAGACACTGTTGTAACATTTATCTATCCCACTGTAGACGACCCAACTGCCCAAAACCAAACGGACAATGGGCTTGGAATCCAGAATCTGGCTGAGGAATTGGATCGTGTGCATTACAGAGAGGATTTGGCTGATGTTCCTTTTCCAGAACAAAATCATAATTTTTTGAGAAAAGTTTTCAATTTCCTGTTATCAAGTTTTAGGGTCGCTTGAGTAATTTTCGATGCCTGCTTGGGGGCTGCTGATACCAGTAGGATCTTTTACCTGATGGGTAATTTCTGCATTAAAAGCTATATGAAGTGCTATTAGTTGTAAGCTTGTATTATTGTTCAACTTGTGTTTTATGTTCAATTAATGGAAAGTGGTTATGACAAGAAGATAATCCTTAATGTACAGTGATAAATAACTTGAATAATATAGTTGTGCACTTTCTTTAAGGTTAAGCAACCTTGATCCCGTGGTTATCTTCTAGCTTATTAAGATTTTAGATCTTGATAGTTGAACACAGATGAAATTTTGATTTAAATTCTAGTCTAAAAATTGGATTAAAAATTCTAACCTAATGTTAGACATCAAAAACAAAATTAGATATGTTAAGGAACTTCCAAATCCTCCTCTTAATACTGAAGATAACATAATTCTTCGTATCCTCCTTCTCCTTTGTATCCACCTCCTCTCAATATTTTCTGTACAGGGGATCAATTTTGTTTTCTTTTGTTTGTTATGACGATGATCAGAAGCCTGGATGGAGAAAATTTTTTGGATTCATCGGCCCTGGTTTTCTTGTCTCATTACCCAGGCAACTGTAAACCAATTCCTCCTTTTTTTTTTTTTTTTTTTTTTTTTTTTTTTTTTTTTTTTTTTTTTTTTTTTTTTTTTTTAATGCTCTCGATAGTCTGTTTCAAGATTTATGACTTACATTTTTTTTCCTTTTCCGTGTAACGTGACCGTGAAAACTGACCTACAAGCTGGAGTCAATTATAGGTATTTATTATACTTAGAATAACGCGATCTTCTCTTTGGCAATAAAAATATTGTACGATTTTTAACAGTATAATTTTAGTGTAAATCATCAGTCTGGGGATGGCAAAGGTGCTCCAGCCTAAACCAAAGTTGGCCGACCTTTCGAAAATTGAACGTGATCTAGATCTATAATGAACCGGTTTGGTCCAGGATCTGACCATTTTGCCTTCCATAATTAGGGCAGGCATTTGCACTTGAAAATTTTCTAAAATCAATAACAATGTCGTTAAATTAACTAAATCAAATATGATTTAAAAATTTTTCAATAAAAAAACTAAAAATTTGTTATTTTCAGCTTTTATGGGTAATTCTTATCGAAATGGTCTTTGTTCTCATAGTCCAATTGCTTGTTACTATGAGACTAGAATTATAAACCTCGAATGGATTTTTACTTATTTCTAACTAAATATATAATTGTTTTTCACTGAATTCAATTTTCAGGAAAACATCTATTAGAATTGTGCATGGCTGAGTACCCAAAACATGTGAACCGTTGCCTGTGGTTGCTATGTAAAATTTCAAAAGGTGTTTGTGTGATTTCTTTTGAGAAAAATAGCTCATTAGTCTTTTGTATTTGTCTTATATTAGTTAATAAACTTAGAGTGGGATAGTTGGTAAGTCTATATATATAAACATTTGCTTTAATATTCATGTGTACCTAAATATGTGCCCAGCAGACAAACCACATTTAAAGTCCACTTTATTTTAGCAAATATTAGTGAAATTTTAGAGTTTTTCTTATGAAAGGCCCTCTAATTAAAATATTTTTATTTTCGTTATGTCTTTTGAGTATTTGTGATAATACCTAAAATTTTTGGTACTGTCAATTTGATCTAAATATTTAAAGATTTACAGTTTAACCTAAATATTTTAGAAGTTACAATATGACTCAATACTTTAAATATTTATAGTGCGGCCCAAAAATTTTGTAATCTTTGTGAAATTAAAAATAATAGAATTTTTGCAATGTTCGAAGATGTATGTATTTATGCTAAATCTTATTAAGTATTGTGTTCTCTCTATTTTTGTTTATACCATTTATTGTATTGTGGTTTATTATATTTAAATATCTAGTGTGAGTTATAGTTGTGTTGTTTGAATTTGAGAAATCTATTTTCATGATTGATTTTAGGAGTTTCTGTTGCGGCACAAGTAATTGAAATCAAAGTGTAGGCTTTGGTTATTAATTGTTAGTTATGAAATATAATAAACAATTATAGTTTGAATATTAATTTTCTTTGTAGCATATGTTATACTACATTATGTATTGACCAAATTAATTATATGGCATAGAAATGGCATGTGATGATACAAAAATAGATTGAGATATTTGGTTAACTAATTTTATTTTGAATTATCTTTGGTTAGACTATTTAATATACTATTATCAGGTAATTGCTCAAGTTTTGCCCAATATTTAGCTTTAGAACATTTCTAGATACAATAATTGTATCAGAGTATGTGCAGAGGTGATTAAAAATTTTGCACTCTCGTTCATTATTATGAAACTTAATAAGTGATATTATGGCTTATTGTTTTATGAATAGAATGCAATGCACTACAAAGTTAAGGGGGTTGATTAGTTAGCTTCACTCAAGGATCCTAATAAGTGACATGAGAGCATGTTTATTTATTGATGCACAATAAGTGGCATCAAAACAGTTGAGGAGAATCCTAACAAGTGATATTAGAGTAGTTAAGAAGGATTCTAACAAGGTATCAAAGTAGTTGAGAAGGATCTTGACAAGGGTATCAGACTTAAGGTATTTTTTAGTTTGCTCTGTGGTTGTAGCTTAATTTATCTTCTGTATCAAAAAAGTTTTCTTTGGGCTATTGGCATTTCATATTTGATAGCTATTAAATAGCAATTAGTTTAAAAAGAAAAAAAATCAAATTTATAGTATAACATTCATTTTTTTCAAACTAAGTATAATTTCGTTATTTTATCCTTTAACAGTATTTTTGTCCTTCTATAAAATTCGTATTTTGGAGCCTAATTTCTCTTTTTAATTAATTTATTAACTATGTACTATCTTAATTAATGATCTAAAAGGATTTAAAAAAATTTTAGAGCGATTAAAAAATTTTAGTCATAAGGTCTCGTTCGAGTACTTGAACTTTAATTACGAATTTCTCTTAGTTAGATAATTCAATTTGAAATCTATTTATTTTATATGAAAATAAACATATTCAAAATTTTATAGAATTAAATTTTAGATAAATCGAAGTTCAAACGAGAGAGAAATAAAGTCGCAAAGTGAAAAGTATAAGAATTAGAAAGCAAAGAGAAGTCCCGCTATAGCGGAGGAATTCTCACTGTAGTGAGAAAGCAGTCTGCTATAGTGAGAAGGAAGTTTGCTGCAACAAGCTTAGTTTTTTTCCTACGTACCTTACCTTCAAATAGATTTTCTGTTGATTCGAAAGTTCGATTAACGAACCATTTTTTTTAATGAAAGGTAACGGAATAAAGATTCCATTGAAATAAATTTCAACCAATTTTCAATTAAATTAGAAGAGTTATAAAGGTAAAAGATAATGGGTACAAAATTAATCCTTTAAGCCTTCGTAAATAAAATCTCCATTTTATACTTTTTTATTTCATCTTTATTCTTAATATATAAGGAAAATATTGACTTTTTATCCCATTATAAATGATTCCAATGTTCAAAATTATTTTTCTTCTTTATTTCTTCTTTTTCTTTTCCCATAACATATTCTCCTCTCCCTTTGTCATTAAACTCCTCATTCTCCTTACTAAATAACTCAAATTTTTTCAAATTTCTCACTCAAACTAATCTGTTTTTATTATTCTTAAGCTTTTTAGCCTATTAATTTCGAGTTCTAGCCATAATTCTTAGAGGTAGAAGAGAAATAGAAAGCTAGGGTTATGAAAAAGTTTGAGAGATTTTATTTTGGTCAACAATCGGATAGGAATTTGATTTTTTCAAACTAGAAATGATCTTCTGATAAGTTCTTTAACTAATTTTAAGTTTGATTATGTGTTTTAAATGAAAATTAGAGGTTATAGCTATTAGGTTTAGGAAATATTAGAATTTAGATTTAAATTAGATTAAATGGGATATGCATTTAAAGAATTGACTTAGAAAATATTAAATTAAAAGGTAGAATAGTTCAAAATGAGGTTTGAATGAAAAATAAGATGGTATTACTATTTATGATTACTATTTATAATTACTATTCATCTAAATGTTCGTTTTTTTTTTAAATTCATCGCTTAATCATTAGACTTGCATTTGAATAAGATTTGAAAGTTATATGAATGGCTAAAGAGTTTTAAATAGATGAAAATTGTTCGAAAATTCTGTAAAATGTATTCTTTAATAAAATCTTAGTATCTTATAGCGCTCAAACTCCATTTACTACTCTTTAGAATAAGAATTTGATGAGTTTATTGATATTTATATCATAGGCTCTGAAAATCTGCGTTATAAGGTTGTAAGAAGAGAGACTTAAAGAAAGTGGATACCCTCCCTTAATGTGAGTAGATTTTATTATATTTCTTTTAGTACTTTAAAAGTTATTTTAACACTAAACATAATTTATGCATTATGATTTGAGGTATCTGAAGACGATGAATTTGTTATTATGGTGGAGACCAAGAGGAGGTGTTCTTGTTTGTGATCTATAAATTGATGATTTTATAATTTATGTATTAATAATTTTGTGATTATGTATTGATGATTTTATATATTGATATTAATTTGTTAGGAAGGCCGAAGGCTAATTTTGATAATTATACATTGATGTTGTTATGTAAATATTTGGTAATCTATATATTATTATATTGGATACATTATTTTCATGTATGATGAATTTATGTTAATTTTGGGCCAAAGAGCCATTGTTATGTATTTTGATTTGATATCTGATATGGAGGCCGAAGGGGCCTTAGCTGTGAGAGCCTAAACTATAGTTATAGAGTAAGTAGTTGAAAGACGGACTTACAAAGAGGCCACCTGGGTGAGTGGGTACGTCAGCGACATCGATATAAGAGAGTTGGTATGTTATTGATGACAGAGTGGCCTATTAGACGAAAATATAAAAGACAATCATTTATGGGTACACAGACTACTCTAGGCTAACGTCAGTGGTGAGCTTAATTTTATAATAAACTCGTGCATTCATTTTCTATTAGTATATAAATAAATTTTTATAAAAGAAATTTGCATGATTTTTGTTGCATACAAACTCACTAACAGCTTGAGTTTACTCTTGGCTAAAGTAAATACCGAAACAGTGACTTATCCAATAATTTTATCAACTATTTTAAAAATTTTCTTGACAATATAATTTCACCTTTATTTTGTTTATTTATTAAATATTTTATTACAATAACTTAAATATTTTGAATATTTTATTTACTTAATTTTCTTTTTATATGTGTTGAGTTTGATTTTTATTATAAGTATTACATATGCTGATCTGCTCATAGATTATACTTTCGTATACTCACTCTTTCACTTTTCAATTTCAGAAGACCGAGCGTAGGATAGATGGCGCATTAGTGGTGGTGATCAAAAGTGATTATAAAGTTATCGGTATCTATCTAATTTATGACTAGTTATTTAGTGCAAGTTGTCCACTGAGAATATTTTTATAAAAAATTTTATAACATAAAACAATATGCTTGTATTACATGATGTGTATATTTGTAAACTATTTTATGTGGTATTATTTTAAGATCATATTTATTAAACTTTATGATTGGTATAATTTAAAATTATTTTTTATTTATTTACTTTGGATGTATAACTTCTAAAAGTCTCAAAGAGACATGTATGAGTTCTTTTTATAAAATAATTGAGAATATGTTTGAAAGAATATGTTTATAATTACACAAAGACAGGTACCTAGTTCGCCTTACAGACTTGAGAAGCAAATTCGGGGTTTAGAGTATGTCTTGGGGGTCTACGATGGTTGTCAAATGTGAAACCCATAGGTGGGGGCGTAATAATTTTATTGGTATTAGAGTTTGATTTTTTTAAAAAATGTTTTGAAATTGTTTAAAAACTAATTTTCAAAATTATTTTATATAATTTTTACTTGATTTTAAAATATTTCAATGGACAATAAGCGATTTGATTTTTTGAGATTAAATGACCACTAATGAATGAATGATTTAACTTACGAATTCTTTTTATAGCAAAATAATGCCATCATGATCAAGTAGAGGAATAGGTAGACTACGAAAAGAGATAGTTCTTGAAACTGAATCAGAAGGATTATCCTTCGTTCCTTTACCGGAACCAAAGAACCACAAGCATCTCCACCACTTTGGTACCCACAATCGAGAATGAAAATGCCTCCTTCGATGCCTCTAAAAGCATGGATAGCCTTTATGGCTTATTAGAAGGGTTTTTACAGACATAAGAGCCAGTAGGGCCAAATCCTTATCCATATCTATACTTATACCCGTATCTAAAATCTACCCTAACTCTGACATTTACTGAGCCATCTAGATCAGCTCCAAAACTCTCTAAACTTATTAAGGAGATTAGATAGCTTGAAAGTGGGCTATTTAGTAGAACAACTAATGCGATGGTAGTTAATAAATGGTTAAAAAAAGTGAAAAAAGACTTAGAGGATATGTGGTTATAGAATAATGTTAAGTTAAAAGTAATAACCTAACTATTAGTGGATAGTGCAACTACTTGGTGGAAGAATATACAAATAAGGTTGACAGCACCTTTAACTTGGGCTGAATTCTAACAAGAATTCAAAGATCAATATTATATCTCTTTTTATTATAACCAGAAGAAGCAAAAATTTCTGAGGCTAAAACATATGGGAAAGATAGTAATAGAGTATCATACTCAATTAAGAGAGTTAGTAAAATTCGTGCCAAAATTTGCCAATAAAGATAATTTATGTGCCAAGTTTAGAAGGGGGTTTAACTTTGAGATTAGAGAAAAGATGTCATTATCAAAAAATTAAAGCTATAAAGAGATGATTCAGTTAGCTCTAAGGGTAGGAAAGTTAGTTAAGAAAAGAAAGTCTTTATATATGTTTTAGAAAGGAAGGATCTTAGTATTTAAGTAGGGGAAGCATCCAAAAAGAGTCATAGTAGTGACTTTTCTAGTAGTGCCTCAACTACTAGTCCTGTTAGTCTTCTATTTTTCCTATAAGGCCAAAAACTATCACGGTTTGCATCATTAGTTCGAGGGGTAGCTCAAAGTTTTGGGTAGAGGTAGAAGAAAGATAGATGTATAAATTGTAAGAAGTATCATAATGGTCTTTATAAAATATCTCATATGTGTTTTTATTATGGGCAACATAGACATATTAGGAAATATTGCCCCAATTTGGTCGGGACAAAAATAGGTGATTAACCTGTAACTAGTCAAAATCTTACCTATGCATCACAATGATAGCCAATATGATAGTATGGAGTTCCTGTTAGTGGGAGATTGAGAGTGAATAGTTCTTTCACTACACCATCAGGCTCTTAAAAGAGTTCAGGCAAAATTTAGCTCATGTATTTGCTCTCAATCAAGAATAGGCACCAAAAATTCTGAAGTGGTGATAGGTACTATTACTATATTCAATCAAGAGGCATATATCCTTATTAATAAATAGATCATTTACTAGTACTATATTCGCATCTCATGCTCATAGACAATTGTCACTTTTAGATCAAAAATTGGTAGTCCATACCCTGTTAGGGCAGAAGTTAATAAGAAAAACTATTTTTAGAAATTGTGCTATCGTTATAAATAGAGTGGAGTTAGAAGCTGACTTAATTCCATTAAGAATGCAAGATTTGATGCTATTCTAGGAATGAATTGGTTATCTTAACATTGAGCCTCAGTTGATTGCTTTATTAAGTAAGTCATATTTAGAAGAATGGGTGAACTAGAACTTGTAAAGATGGGTGAACGAAATATACTTTTTAATTGAATGATTTCAGTTTTAAAAGCTCGAAAATTGATAAAAAAAAAGGTGTCAAGCTTATTTGGCACATGTAATTAATATTTTAGCTATAGAGTATTCAATAGAACAAGTAAATGCAGTACAAGAGTCTTCAAATGTGTTTCTTGAAGAGTTATCAGGATTATCGTTAGATCGAGAATTTAATTTTAGCATTAAGTTAATACCTGATACTACATCGATATTGATATTGCTCTATTGTATGGCACTCGCTGAACTTAAATAACTAAAGGTGTAGCTTCAAGATTTAGTAGACAGGGGTTTATCCATTCTAGTACGTCACTTTGAGGCTCACCAGCATTATTTGTGAAAAAGAAGGATGGTACCTTGAGATTGTATATAGATTATCAACAATTGAATAAGATAACCATCAAGAATAAGTAGTTATTACCAATGATAGATGATTTTTTTGATCAATTATAAGGTGTCAGTGTCTTCTCTAAGATCGACTTATGATCGAGGTATTATTAGCTAAAAATTCGAGAAGACGATGAGAACAAGACAACTTTCAAAACTAGATATAGGCAGTATAAATTCTTGGTAATACCATTTGGACTAACCAATACTCTAATTGTATTTATGGACCTCATAAATAGAGTGTTTTATCTATATCTCGATAAGTTTGTGATTATCTTTATTGATGATATCCTAGTGTATTTGAGAAGTAAAAAAGAACATGCTCAACATTTGAGGATAGTATTACAGACCTTACAAGAGAGACTATTTATGCTAAATTCTCTAAGTGTCAATTTTGACCTCAAAAAAGGCAAAAGTGATCCATGGGAGATTAAAAATAGCTCAAGACAGGCAAAAATATAGAGGTTTATTATGTGTATTATATATTTTGATCTACTCACGGAGTATATTCCTATATACTCACTCCCTTACTTTTTATTTTTAAAAGAATGAGCACAAAATAGATAGCACGTTAATGATGGTGATCAAAAATGATTATAGAGCTATTGATATCCATTTAGTTTTTCACTAGTCATTTAGTGCAAGTTGTCCACCGAGAGTATTTTCATAAAAGATTTTATGACATGAAACCATACTCTTGTGTTACATGACATGTATGTTTGTAAACTATTTTATATGATATCATTTTAAGATCATATTTATTAAATTGTATGATTGGTATAATTTAAAACTATTTTTTATTTATTTACTTTGGATTTATAACTTTTAAAAGTCTCAGAGAGACATCTATGAGTTTTTTTATAAAATAATTAGAAATATATTTGAAAGGATATATTTATAATTGCACAGAGATAGGTACCTAGTTAGCTTTACAAACTTAAAAAGCACATTCGAAGCTTAGAGTTGTTCAAAGGTCTGCGACAATTGTCACATATGGACCCTATGGGCAGGGCCATGACATATAGAGTTTAGATGTATTGATAAAGATTATAGATGAAGTATATTAAAAGTTTCTATGAGGAGAATAATTGTGAAAACTCATAGTAAAAAGATCGAGCGTCTTTGAACATGTATTAGAGAGAACATAAAAGACTTATTTTTGACATTTTATGAATTATAAGACATTTCAAAGTCAGGGATACACTATAGTGAATGAGATGACAACTGGACATTATTAAGGAAAGTTTAGTGTGTATTGCTAAGGCTAGGTTGAATATTTGGGCTAAGTCAGTTGTATATTTATGTCACCTCATCAGTCGTCTACTATTATTATTCGCTATTGAAAAAATGATTTTGGAAACTTGTTATAGATTATAATTCCTTATATGTATTTAGTTTATTGCATTGTGTTGTATTTAGGAATTAATTATTATTTAGAGATAGAGAAGATAATCTTCAGTAAGAATGTTACATTTGTTGAATCTACCTTTAAAAAAGGGTGACAATTGTGAATAGATAAATAGTACTTCGAAACAAATAGAGTTTGTTATTCTAACAGTTGAAAGCACTCTTATAATCGAGAGATAGTCATTTAAAGAAGATATTTTATCCTAAGAACCTCTATAGTAACTTTTGTATTGAAAAAGCTATAGCTGAAATTAAATCTTGCTCGTTTTGAAAATATGATGACTTTTATATCTTTAATTGAAATTAAAGATATTTATCTATATTTAAAGCATTCTAATGAGTCAGTAGAAGAATGGTTAGTGAAAAGAGCTCTGAAAGAGAAAATACAGTCTTTTCATAAGTTGACAATTAGATAGATACAAGTGAATGAATTTTCTATTAATTGCTACAAATTATTATTGGTATCTAATGGCTATACTCAAACAGAGAAAATTGATGTTCTCTAATTATAAAATATTTCTCTATTCAAATTTAGTTGACTTTTTTAGTACACTTGAAATTGCATTTTGAAAGAGAAAATCTACAAGACCCAACAGATGGGTTTGTAGTTGTTGAAATTAAAGATATGATATGATCGTTGTATGGAAAAGGTATAAATGTTCTAATAGGATAAAAGAGCACAGAAAGTAGGTATTATTATAGTGGGTATTTGTGCAAGCTATAGGTGAAGTCTCTGAAATTTAATGCAGTACGAGAACTATGTTGAAATTATTATATGGAAAATGGTAGCTTGATTTGGTGTATTTAAGACTCGATATTTCACAGGTAACTGGGTTTAAGAGTAGGTATACATGTGTAATCCTAAAAAAGATATTAGAAGCTTTGAAATTAATTTTATAGTGATCATTAAAGATCATAAAAATTGATTTCGTTTAATCATGATAATTTGCTTAGTCATTGTGTTGATTCTGATTATGTTGGTGATTTGAATTAGCTTTGGTCAATTGCTGAACTTGAATTTACTTTTGTAAAAGCTCTAGTTAGTTGAAATTGACTTTACAATAGAGTATATAGTATTACAAAGACTGTAAAAGAAGTTATTTAAGAATTACTGAAAGATTTAATTAAAAGAAGATCATTATTTATTTTGATAATTGGATACTATTCACTTAATAATAATGAGTTTTAATATTTTATATTACACTAGGCATATTAAAATTAGATTTATTTTGTACAAAATTAGGACTGTTAAAACTCCTATAGTTGTGTTGACTAAGATTATGCCATTAATCGAATATTGCATTATTTAGACTTGATCGGCATTTTGATGTGTGATTGCATTGTTTATCATATTTATAGGCATCACAAAGTTTGTAAAGAGCATATAAAAACTAAAGATTTAGTTGGTATCCAAAGTAGAGATTATTGAGAAAAATGGCTTATTAGCCTTTTGTATTTGTCTCACATTATCTAGTAAACTTAGAGTAGGAGAGTTAGTGAGTCTATATATATAGACATTTGATTTATTTTTTATTTGTGCCCAAATACGTGCTTCAGGGACAAATTCTATTGTGGCAATTATCAGTGGAGTCTTAGGATTTTTTTTATGAAAGACCCTTTAATTAAAACATTTTTATTTTCACCCTTTATCTTTTAGGTATTTATAATATGTCATAACCTAATTTTATTCTCTGTAAATTTTATTCATGATCGAGGTGCCGAATTTGTGATAGTGACGTGAGGCTTAATTTTCAAATCATTCTGCCAAAATTGTTTAATAAGTTTATTTCTTACCTCAAGACGCTGAATTTTAATAGCGATGTGTCTATATTTTCAAATTAACCATTAGGATAATTTTGACAAACTTCCAAATAATATAGGTGTTTACTATTTTCTTTTTGACCATTGCTAAGCTAGTTTACATAGATGTTACTATTATTTTATCTTTTTATTTACTATAAAAATGTAACCATTTTCTTTAA
>JAWDEX010174560.1:0-15243 GCA_035221805.1 Trichilia hirta | reverse complement strand
TTTAACATCAACTATTGCTCTTAATAACTTAATATAAAAAGATAAAGGATAAGAGATATTACTTGAGATAAAATTTTTACAAAAATAAAAATCTGCAACAAACAAAATTACAGAGGACAAAATTGGGTTATGACAGGTTAATTTATTTATTTCCTCTTCAGTCCATTCCTTTTTAGGCTTAAGTACCCTTTCTTTGATTGTTTCATCTATGATCATAAGTAAGTTGTACACATCTTCTATTATGATTAGAATTTCAAAATCTAAAGTACTTAAATAAATTTGCATACATTTTTTTTTAGTATGCATAATCTGATCCATAAAAAAAGAAAGTGGTTTATGTGTGGATTGACCCTCAAGTGTGTAACCTATATTACTGCTAGATACCATTATGATCTATTGCTCTAAGCTACTTAATCTTAAAAGAGGTTTGAGCTAGACTATAGTATCATTTTTTTGTCTGAGATAATATTACCCAAGAGAGGGGTGAATTGGGTGAAATGACAAGATTAAGAAATTTAAATAACTATGCGATAGTTAGTTGTAAATACAGATGATTAAATTATTTAAATCAATTAAAGAGAGAGAGAGTTTGTGTAAACACAGACTTTATAGTGGTTCGATATTATGTCTATGTTCACTCTTTTTAGCTTTAATATCTTCACCAAATTTTTACTATTCATCTTATTTTCTCTGGTCAAAAGTAACCCTCATTCAATTCTTTCTTTACAGCCAGATAAAGAGTAACCCAAAATAATCATTCTTTATACTTTGACTAAAAATAAACCTAATAAATCATTTTTTATGGTGAAGAGCAATTCAATGCAACTATAATAAATGTAAGAGAGACTCTCTTTAAAGTAAATATACAATATAAACGAATAACATAAAGCTTTCTCTCTTAAGAATATAAATAAATAAGTGCAGATAATATTCTTTAAAATGCTCAGTAAAATTGTTCTAAAAATTATTTGTCTTTTCTTCTACAAATATAATTGTATTTATGTCTCTGAGTTATAACTCTAGTGGCTCTTTGAATTTTAATTAAATATGTGAAATAAATGAAGTAAATTATCATTATATCTTCGATTCTACAAAAGGTGTTGATACCTTATATGAGGGTGTCATTACCTTTGCTTCTTTAATGTATAGGTGTCGACTCTTTTAAGCTTAAGTGTTAACATCTTTTCACGTATTGTCATTTTAAAAATTTTCATCTAAAGGGGTCGATACCTTTCTCAGGGTGTCGATACCTTTATCTTTACAAAGCTAGGTGTTAATACTCGAGCAACCTTGATATCGATTTATTTTTCTAAACTTTGCTTAGGTTGTTAATACATTTCCTCAAGATGTCAACACGTTCTCCTTAAGGTGTCGAATCTTAGGTAATTTTGCTTCTTTACTTTAAAATTCTCAACTTATTTTATCATTAGTGTAATACAAACATTAGTCAACTTCAATTTTTTATCATTAACTCAATCATATGAACAACACCAATTCAATTATCATATGAACAATTTATCAACTAACTTTATTAAATCAATAACTCATTGATTAGAACTTTAAGAAGCAACATGTGAATGTACTACAAAATCAACATCTATTACAAAATCAAAATAAATCGACCCATAATCAACTTCCTTTCCTAATTACCAAAAACACATATAAATATCATATATGAAGGTCATAGGATTTCAATTGATGAAAATTGAATAAATGATTGAAAATACATGCATAATCCTAATAGATTAGATTCAGTTAGAACATTGTAATACATTGAGCATATTATGGCATATAAATTATATTAAATTCTATCTAAGACATAGAATTAATAGAATTATTGGCATATATGTGTTATTAGGTTTAGAGAATTCAAGTGGTGAGACTTCGAGGTATAAGAACTAGAGAAAGTGTATACCCTCCCTAAATTGTAACTGAATTTTTTTATTTAAATATTTTGAAATAACTTTATAAAAACCTATTATTTTATGCATTAGAAAATATATTATTCTTATGGCTTTGCAATAAATAAATGATGGCCTTTGATTTATGATTTATGGTTTATTAATGATTTATATATGTGATTGAAGGCCAACTTTGACGATTGTATTTTGATATCATGGTAAAAATTTTGATAATATTTATATCTATGATTTTGGACATTGAATTTTATTATTTGATTTGATTTATGACATTGAAGTTAAAGAGGCCATGGCCATATAGGCCAAAATTATAATTATGTAGTTAAGTAGCTTAAGATAGACCGAGATAGTAGTCATCCATGCATCAGCAGAATTAATATAGGCCAAAATTATAACTACATAGTTAAGTAACTTAGGATGGACCGAGGTAGTAGCCATCCATGCGTCAGTAGAGTCAATATAAAAGAGGTAATAATCTAATTTGTGATAGAGTGGCCCGTTAGACGAAAATATAGAGAATAATCATTTGTGAATTCACAGACTACTTTAAATTAATATTGATGATAAGAAATTTTAAAACAAGCATGATTTTTGCTTAAAGTAAATACATATTAGTTTTTAATTAATTTTCATAATTTTTCATATAAGAAAATAGGTCACTAAAAGTTTGGGTTTGCTCTTGGTAAGAGTAAACACCAAGAAAAGAGGCTTACTTAATGATTTTTATATATATGCAGTGATTTTCATTTGAAATAAATAGTTTTTCTTGTATTCATAAATATTTTTTTATAAGGTTTCATTATAAATGGTTCTTATTTGTATATGTATATTTTATATTTATGGTATATTTTCATATATTCATCCCCTTATTCTTCAATTTCAAGTAATTGTATGCTGAGTGAGGATTGATTGCTAATAGTAGTGATCACTTAGAGATTTGAAGCACTTAGGTATATATTTCACTTTTGACTCGCAGTCTAGCTATTTGTCTATTGAGAATAGTTTGAAATTAGTTATGTTTCTATTTGTTTATAGATTTAATGAAATATTTATTTTGATTATACAACCTTTGTATTTTGTAAATAAAGCATATTTTTATTTGTGAAATGTCTGAAAATGTCTTGGAAAGATAATTTATTTTACTATGTTTTATGAAATGAATTTAAGAAATAGATATGACATGTATGTAATTGAATTTATAGAAAACATATACTTAATAAGTTTTATAAATCTGAGAGATATATTCGAAGTTTTAAAATATGTCTTAAGAGATTATGGTAATTATCACATGTAGACTTAACATACGGGGGAGTGATATACATAATTTATTAATCAAAAATTTTTTTATATTTTTACTATTTATTATTTTTTTTAGAAGATGTATGCACAACTTATATATAAAAAATAGATATAATCAAATTTATTACATTCGTTCCTAGAAACTCAAAATTAAAGTAACATACATAAAAATTAACATATATTTTATATACATACTTAAAAATTTAAAAATTAATAAATATTGTATAGGAAAGTTAATAATTACATATACAATGAACAGGAATTCAAATTTTTAAATTATAAAATATAAAATGTTTTAAATATTCAATAATTTAACTGGAAACTCTAATTTATTTATATTTTATTATAACATAAAAAATATATTAAATTAATAACGAGATATAATAGAATAAAAAAGGCACAAAAGTCTTCACTGCAGATTTTGACAAAAAAAAGTTGAACTTGAAAAATATTTTATCAAGTAGAATTTTTTTGATATTATAATTTTTTATATATTACTTATTTATGTAGTCAATTATTAATTTATATATTGTTTAGCTTATAAAAAAAAATTAAATTATTATCTTATTTATTTAATAAAATTATAATTTTAATATACTGATTCGAGTTAGGGATAAAAAATTTTATTATTTAAGTGAAGTTATTTATTTATTTATTTATTAAACATTAATTTATCAAAATTTTACCCTTGAATTTTTACGTTGTACTTGGATCGACCAACTTGTTCAAGTTGAGTCATCATATGGCTTAAACAAATTCTCCCATAGATATTGTGTTTCTGTTACCAATAATTTTTCTTGGAAAAATAGGACCACTTTTCCTTGCAAAATTGACATTTCTAACATATATTGACAAAATAATTAATACGAGTGGTCAGTGGTCTCATACGGTTATTGGGTGGGGGAAGAATTAAAAATATACTACACAATTAAATATAAAAAATATAATAAAAAATAAATAATTAAAATAATAATTAAAATTAAAAATTATACTACACAATTAAATAACCATAATTATTTGTTGCCTTTTAGGGTTGGTTGCGAAATTAGTGAGATTGTCAAAACAAAAAGGTGAAAATATTGTGAGTCCAATATTTAGTGCGTTGTCAAATCAACAATGAAATATATATTTTTTTAAAATAATATATTTTATAATTTTTATTAATTATTGTTAGCCCAATATTTAGTGCGGTGTCAAATCAAAATAAAATATATATTTTTTAAAAATAATATATTTTATAATTTTTATTAATTAAAGTCTAATAAATTACATTACTTTATTAACTAACACATTTTTTTTTTTAAAAGAAAATTCCACAGAGTGAGGGAGGATTTATTTAAAACAATAGTACAAACAAAATAAATAAATAAATCAAAGATTACTCTGCGAATGACTAAAATATAAAATTTCTCTAAGTCAAAGATTATTCCAATTATTGTATGTAGTATTTTCAATAACTACAATACATTAAGTTATGTTAAATTTATTTTCTATTTTTTAAATATTACAGCAAAACAATTCAATTTTTTTTAACGTAGCTAGTGAAATTTGAACCTTAAATCTTGTACATCACTAAAAAAATTTTATTAATTAAATCAACCAACAGCAACACCCAAATATATAAATCAAAATTATGTAATTTTTTTGTTGGGCAAATAAATATAGATTGACGATGAAATCTATTGCTGGTTGGCCTTTAATGATGGGTCTCAGCGTCCGTGACTGCTAGTTGTAAAGGAAGGAGCCAGAAACGTACGATTAATTTATTCAACTTTTATGAGTAAAGTGGTTAGAACGGTGAAAAAAAAAAAAAAAAAAAAAATGGTGGTTGTGGTAGTTGAAGGGTTCGAGACACAAGGTTTGGTGCACATTCTCAACCTACATTGTTTTCTTCTAATAAATAATGTTAAAAATAATTAAAATTTATTATTTAATAGTGTTGAGGATATATAAAAATTTATTATTAATGATATAGAAATTAAGTAATACTAAACAACAATAAAAACTAAGAAAGCAAACTAAATGAAAAATAATACTAAGTTTTTCTGTAAAAAAAATTATAGGAGAGAAAAAATTTTACTATAAAAATATTACATATATTTATCTAAAACATGTATTTATAAAAAAAAAATTATAAATCATAAATTAGGCTCACAAATATAAAATATAGATCACAAATTTGACAAAGCTTGTAATGCACTTTATTAAATTCCTTTTATTTAACAAATATAATTTAAAAATCACAATAAGATCTCATGGAAAAGTGAAGAAAACTTTGGGTCATAATTGTACTAAGTTATGAATAGTTGAAGAAAATCTTATGGGTTGAAGGCATAGTTAGACTATTAATGCACCTTGGTTTTTACTAATATACAGGTAATTTATTAATCATCAGTCAAACACTCACATTTATTCAATTAAAGATAATTCTTATTTTATTAAAAAATACATAAATATTATGATGATACAAGAGATTCATAAGACCAATTTGGATAGGATGTAAAACAAAAAAAAGATAGAAAGAGAAAAAGATTACTTCAAATAAGCTCTTCAAAATTAAATAGATTATAAATATGAAAATATTGAAGCATGTTTATCTCCTTTTCTATAAGATTATGTTCAGATTATACAGTCTTATAATATGGACTTGATTCTCTTCTAATTTAAATTTACCAAATATTTAAAAAGAAAAAACTTTTGCACGATTTTAATTTATTTCTTGTAGTAAAACTCTACTTGTTTATTATTTTTTTGATTAATTATTAATCATAAGCTTTGTATCTGTTTGGGTTTATGATACATCACATCACTTTACTGTACCGTTTCGCATTTTTAAAATTTTTTTGTGCAATTCTTAACTTATAAAATATAATAAAAAATTTACAGTTACAGTAAATAAGCTGAAAATTATAATGAAAAAAATAATAAATTTAAAATGATATATATATATATATATATATAATCACAAATCATGTAGCTAAATTACAAATATCGTGGACCAGGTAATGATGTTGAAAACATATAAAAATTCGAAATTAGAAAAAAATTTGAAAATGGAAAATCACTGTTGTAGTCAAATGTGGTGTAGTTGATTTAACCTTTTATTTATTTATTTACACTTGGCTAAATCTAAATTAAGTAAATTGACTTTTACTTGACTTGACTATTTGTACTTCAATTCTCAATAATTCAATTTTCGTCATTAAAAACAATATCTTTCACGTATTTGTAAGCAGGATTTCACATATAGACACTAAAAGTTACTCCGTAACCCCATCAATTTCTATGCGAAGTAATCGTGGGATGTGTTAAACACAATGACACACCTCTTTATTAGTAGGTTTATAATATTAAATAAGTATTATTTAAAAAAAGAGTTTTATTAACTACTATTATTAGAACACTTATTAAAATTTTTTATATTTAATAAATTATAATTTTTAATGCATTAAAATTCAAAAAAAAAAATACTCATTAATTACTATCTTGAATATCAAAAATTATTATAAATAATAAATATAAAAATCTTCTCTAACTAGTCAAAGATTTTTTTTTGAAATAAGAATTATTTATTTTATTCATTACCTACCAATTTTTATGGAATTACATCTAGACATTAAATAGTAACTATGTTAATATATTAAAATATTTTAACTTGAATGTTTCTTGCAAGACCATTTAATATAGATATAATATGTGCAATATATAAATATTTTTATGTTGCAAAAGTCATTTTAAGTAATTGTATATGTGATTCAACAATCATTTAAGAGAAATTTTTCGTATAGCATGCTTGTAAATTATATCTAAAATTGTCTTCATATACATAGTTATGGTAAAAAGAGGGTGGCCATTCATAAATGTACCCATTTTTTCCTAGGATATGCAACAAAATGATAGGTAAGAGAGAAGTAGAGGAGAAGGTGGTAGATGAAGGGAGTGGGATCCTGTGAGGTTGAACCCAAATTTGATCCGTACGTTATATATTTTCATCAATCAGCACGTTAGAATTACACGAGCACAGATTCTACTCTCTCTGTTTATATATAAACATTTTAAATTATATTTTATTTTATTATATATTATTTATTTTTTCAATGAACAGAGGACGGTTGTAAATGTACTACTTGCACATGCACCATTCATTTCGAAGTATGGTGTCACCAGTTAGTCAAATCTTCTCACGCAACGCTGAGCAGATACACACTAAAAGACAGTAAACTTACACTTGATGACCTGCTTCTTATCTCTATAAAAATCAGATTTTGAACCTTTGCACAACACATCAGCTATCAAAACGCCGGATAAGACTGGTACGTGATCCTTTTCTATTTTCCTCTTCTTTTTCCGTATGGTTCGTATATTCAGCTTCATCTTTAGCTTAATCTAGACCTTCGTTGGACTTTTCCATTGTTTTTCAGGTGGGTTTTCTTTATATGTAGGATTATCTTTTACATATATAGACATATGGCCTAAAGAAATATTGAAAAGCAAAAGAGAAAATTGATTTTCGCTCATCAAACGGGTGGAGGACTCCATGCTGTGCTTGTGAAGTGAGTAGTCTTTTGAAGGTTAGCCTTTGCTTCGTTGTCTGTTCGACCTTGAACATATATATGTGACAAAGAAAACCCTACTTGATAATCAAAACTTAAAAGTATCTTCTTACAGAATATGATCGAACCAAATTTAATTAGCTCCTACAATTGATTTTCTCTACTATTTTGATCATGGCAACTAAAGCTATAAACATAGTCATAAGTTTCCAAATCTTGGAAATGATTCTTCGAATTCTCTTCTTCAAAAACGTTCTTTCTTGATGCTAAGCTATATGTGAAGTATAAGAAATTCTATGTGCATGCATATGTCTGTGTATACGTATACATGTGTGTATGTATTACTTAGGTGTAACACTACTAAGTTAACAGATAGAAACAGATAGCCATGTGGTTTCCATAAGTTACAGACTGAAGCTTTACGTCTGACTTTCAGGTCCGCAGAAAAAATAGAAAGAAATTAGAAGAATTTAAAATGATATCATATAGTTTTGGTCTATGGACCACTAATTATATAGATTCATCAGATTTTTACTTTCATAATAACTAAGATTATTAATTTAATTTAACTGTTCTTTTTTTTTTTTTTTTTAAGTTTGAATTTCAGCATAAAAGGGCCAATAAATATTAAGTACATCGATTTAAACGAACCACTGAAGCTATCATTTAAGACCATCTCCAAAAGTTTTTAAATCAGGAAACTCAGACTTTAAATTTTTTCATTCCTCGATAGACGAAACTAAGCTCTATCAAACGATTTATATTTCAAACGTTTCATTTAATGATGTCCTTATTTCAAAAAACAAATAAATAAATAAATAAGAAGGTTTCATATGCTTTTACTATGCTCTCTCTCTCTCTCGCTCTCTCTCAATTCTGATTCACAGAGATCCACCCAGAAAAAATTAGGCTTAACTAGATAGGAGAACTTAAATCAGATGACATTTACAAACTCTTCCTTTCACTGTACTTGTCTAGTAGGAGGGAACTAAAATTGGAGAAAATACAGTGAAACACAACTATAACCAAGGGAAACTCTACAATTCTCCCTTAATTTCTCTTGCTAAGGAAAGAGGATGCTACCCTTCAATTTATTCTGAAAAACAGCATATGCATAGCATGATTGTAGGAGAAGATCTCTCGTTCTTACAACTATAATACAATACCAAATTCTTCTTTCAAAAGATATAGGTAGTTAATTTTTTTTATCCAATGTGAACCAAATTTAAACTCAGATTTTTAATATTACCTAAAAAAATTTACCAGCTAAACCAACCAACATTCATTAGATTAGTTAACATTTATCAATCATAAGATGAAAATTAGACAGTGTATAAATGCTGTTTTCAGAATTTCAGGATGATCGACCAATTCGAGTTTTGCTTCAACACAATTTTCTTGAGTCGTTCATTTCAAGTTTTGGATCGAATTAATTTGAATTCCTTCATGGATTGCATTGTACACTATACCGCTAATTCTTGTTTTATACTAGGTAAGAACCCATAACAAGCCATGACCCATCTAGAAATAAAGGCAAGATGTTGAATTTCAAATTTTTTGTGGCTTTCATTTATGTAGCACCAAATTCAATTGAATTCTGAAACTTCCCTCTACTATGTTTCTACCTTTAATTGGCCAGACAGTTTTTCCAGAAAGCATTAATATTACAAGATCAGTACCACAAAAAATCTTCTTTTTTTTTTTTCTTTCAAAAAAAAAACATTGGAAAGACCAAAGATTAAAATAAAAATTATTTGAGATGAAGTGACTGTGTGAATACGAATGAAAGATTATAACTTCGATGTTTCATTAGAAAATTATAAGATTGGACTCAAAAGCTTAAGTTAACGGGTAAAAAAATTAATTGTTTAATCATATAGAATAAAAATAAAATAATATTCAATGTAGTAAAAGTTTAAGGTCGAATTGACGATGAATGTAAGGTGAAAGCAAAGGACTCTTCATTTGACAAGGTTTGCATGGAATTCAACATCCTCCAAGTACTCTTTCTATGTTTTTACCTACACAAATCGCAGGATTCACCAAAAGGTAAATGGGAAAGGTAATTAATTTCTCTCTCTTATTCAAAAAGAAATTTTGGGGTAAAAGCATCCATTATTTGTCTGTAGAATTGTTGTTGGGTACATTAGGTGAATATCATATCATATAGCGTAACTGAGGGAAAACTTTTCGCTGAAGTCGTTTTGAAATACAGTAGTAGGGGCCACGAAATTTGTCGTTGCTATGAATATTTATTGCCTCTGTACCTATCGTGACCACTCTTGTTCCCCCACCTCGTACTGGGCGGGGAACAATTTTGATACGTATTGCGTAAAATTGTTGTGGCGGACATTGGAGTATCTCATTGAAGATAAATTTATGTGATGATAAATACTCTTTATGATTCTTTTTAAAATTATATTAATTTACCTGTTAAAAAATTAATGACAAATTTTTAAAATTTTCATTTATTCCCTTAGAAAAATATTTTTAATAAAAATCTTTTATGATTTAAAAAAATCTTGTAAAATTTCATTATATTTTTATCATATAAATTTTTTATTTTTATTGCATAAGTCCTTAAATTTTGTTATATAAATTTTTAAGTTAAAATAATTAAAATTTTTAAAAAATATTTCATATTTAATTTATAATTTTAATACTTTATTTTATAATATTTATATTAAAAAATTTTTAAATTAATTTTTAAATATTTTTATTTTATATTCAAAAAAATTTGTGAATTTATTTGTATTTTACAATTTAATTTATAAAAATTTTATTTTATTTTTGTTTTTTAAAAATAAATAAAAGTAATTTAAATATTTTATTTAAATTATTAAATGACTGTAATACTTTACACAATAAAAAGTTAATTTATAATTTTATATTTACAAATATTTTAAAAAAATTTATCAAATATAAATATAAAATTATAAATTAAATTTTTTTATTTTATAATATTTTACACTAAAATAATTTATAATTTAACTTTTAAAAATTAAATTTATAATATTTTTATTTTATATTCATGAAAATTTATGATTTTTTTTATTTTATAATTTAAATTTATAAAAATTTTAATTTTATTTTATTTTTAAATATTTAAATAAAAATAATTTGAATATTTTATTTAAATTATTGAACAGTTATAAGATTTTAAACTATAAAAAAATTAATTTATAATTTTATATTCATAAAAAAATTTTAATTAAATATAAATATAAAATTATAAATTAATTTTTTATTTTTTAATATTTTATATTAAAGAGATTTTATAATTTACTTTTAAAAATTAAATTTAAAATATTTTTATTTGATATTCGTAAAAATTTATGAATTTTTTCCTACAACTAAATTCTGATTCCGTGCAGTAGGGAATCCAAGTCTCTAATTCAAGAACCAATTTTTGCCCAATTCAGCGAGAGCGTTTTGTTGTCATCAATCAATTAAGAAAATCCTAATCCACAATAAAAATCATCAACAGTAAAACACAAAAAGCAACCCTGAATACCTTGCTTTTGAGCTAAAAATCAAAGCTTTTTCACTGACTCCAATCAGAAATCCACCAGATTCGACAACCCAGAAACCGATTTCCAAATTCTGGGGACACCCGAGGGGGATGACAAAAGTCAAATTACCATATTTTCATGGTACTGTTTTTTTCTTTTATTTCTTTTTATTTAATAATTTCCCAGATAAGATTCTTTATCTTTAAATTTTTTTATATATTTATTTTTATCTAGTAAATTGCATTAGTTACTTAACTATTGTCTGGTAAAATTTGACTCATATGATTGTTGAAAACTGTTTTCTTACCACGTTATTGTCAGATATAATTATATGTATAAACATGATTTATATATAATTATAGAAGTCGATCTAATCTATTTGTCAATTTTGTGAGAAAGGTTTCAAAATCTCCCAAATTTTGAGCCACAATTTTTTTTTTTTTTTTAATTTGAAATGTTACAAAAGAGAAATTAAAGTTTCAATTTTTTTTTATAGTAAAACTGAATTAAAATTTATTTTATAATTCTCTAATATTTATTAAAAAGAAGTTGAAATTTTAATTGGCAATAAACAAAAATAATCTGTTTTATAAATGGAATTAATGTGTTGTTTCAATAATTGATAATAATTTCACAACTACGATAAGAGAATTAGAATAAATGATTCATAATGTTCATTATATATTCTAAATACATTTACTTGTTGTATTACAATTTTTTTTATATCAATTTATTTCATTCAGTATAAATTCTAATTTTTTATTATAATTTTTTACTTTTTTCTAGTCTATAAAAATAAAATAAAAATTATAAATTATAATAAAAAATTATAAAAAAATATAAATATCATTAAATATAGCTTAACGGTACCCACTTTTTTAGGGGCTATAAATTATAAGACATTTAGCCGCCATCGTTCTCCATATCACAAATATAAACACCCATGGGAAAATAATAGAAATAAAATTATAGCCTTTAGAATATAGATAAGTGCACCCACAAATGGACTCAAATGGAAAAACAAAACAAAAGCTTCCATATGAATCATGATAATTCGGTATCTCTACACCATTTATCCCACCTGCCCTCGTGGATTTGAGTGTTTGTGTCTGAAACATTGGATTATTCTATTAACTTTATTGGTTCGTTTGTGGTTAATTTTACATTTATGGCTTAATTTTTTACTTTTCTAGATTAAGGGTTTACAATTATATATGAGTTAATTTTTAATCTCTTTCTCAAGTTAAATTCTTTGTCATTACGAAGTGGTAATAAATTCTTTTTAATATATAAAAGTAGATACCATCTCTTATAAATTCAAATATTCTATCGAATTTATATTTATTTTATACTTTCTTGTTATTTTTTTTTTTATTTTATTTACATTTGAAACCTAAGTTGTCAAACGTATGCGTTTTTTGTTTCATTTTTAACAAATAAATGACCATTTCTTTGTCATCTTTGCACAGGGATGATGCTGATCTTTCAGTATAGTTCAAAAGAGATGGAAAACAACCAACAACCAACAACCAACAACCAAAAGGGAAAACTTGTGAAAAGATTTTTTATTTGTTTGACGCAAGTGAGATAGGAAGTCACTGATTTCATTATCGATCATGCATGATAAAGAAACCTAACATCCCACTAAGTGGGTTTTCTGTGGTGTATGAAGTCTCGTTTTGACTAATCGTTAGGAAATTTATAACCTTATCTTTTTTGAAAAATTCATTGGGTTTCCAATTAAGTAGGTTCTTGTGAAATATGAAGTCAAGTTTTGATTAATTATTATGAATTTTATAACCTTTTTTTTTTTAAATCTATTTTCTTAATTGGAAAAATTCTTCTCCAAAAACTTAGGTATCATTTAAAATCTTATATTATGATTAATAGTATATGTACGTATTTTGATTCGTAAGCCATATTGAATGAATATATTTCGTACGTGCTTGATTAATTCAAGAAAATTCTAATTGAATCCTCCTTGAGATGGTGAAAATATAAAGGAGACTTATGTGTTTCTTATATTGTGCGTATGCATATAATATTCACGGTTAATATTACAATAGGATCAAGCTTGGGATTTCCACATTTGGCATACCAAATTGCACCTTATATTTATTTGCAGGGATGAAACAAAATTTAGTTAGGATTTGCAAAAAAATTATTTGTATGATGCATTAAGGTAATGCTTGTTTTATTATTAAATATCTAAAAATGTTTAATTCTGAATATATGTAAATATTTGAATCTGAATGATTTACTTATTTTTTTATATGAAATCTGAATATAAATATTAAGTTATTTATTTTTAACTAAAAATATATGAAAATAAATATTATTACTTTTATATTCTTATAATTTTAAACGTTAAACAAATAATAAAATCTTGAATTTTGTGTGTGTGTGTGTGTGTGTATAAATTGTAAAATACTTTTATAAATTTAAATAAAATAAAATAATAATATATATATTAGTTTACTATATTTAATTTTTTAAGTAGTATGTTATAAACTTCCACAAGTTCTATGTACTAATATTACTTGTAGAAAACCAAGAAACTAGATAAAATACTGATTCCCTCCTTATGATTATTAAATAAACTTCAAGAATATTTAAAGGAGAATAATAAGATCAATCAAAGAACAATCCAAAAAATAAAACAAACAAAAATTATCAAAGAAAAAGATTGTATTACTGAAGATTTAATAATTCAAGTACAAGAACAATTTTAAAAGTCACAACAGTTCTTTCATTCTCTCTGTATGCTCTCTATCACATTGCCTCGCCTCTCTTTTAACTCTAGTTCATCATAAGAAAGTCTTGTGAATGTCTTATTCTAACCTAATGAACTCACTTATATATGTTTCTACTATAACTTAGAATTAGTTCAGAATTCCCAAAGTCAATAAAAAACATTTCCATTTGTCAAACATTTCGATTAGTTTGTTCGACCAAACCCTTGACATAATAAAGTCGACTGAACGAATGTATTGTTAGCCTATTATCTAACTTTCAATAATTTTTAGGTTTAATTTTTCTCCAAATTTATTTGACCGAATTCTTCAAAGTCTACTACTTCTTCAATTCTTAGAAACTCTTTTGAATGCCTTAGGACATCCCTTTCACTGAATTTCTTCTGCAACCTATAAAACTCTAAATCATACTTCACAATCTCTATCCTAATTCAAGTTTTATGACCTTGAACATCTTCTTCTCTCTACATCAATATCATTATCTTGCTTTCCTACATTTTAGCCTATTATCAAAACCTTTAATCTTCCTTTTATCAGCCTCTAAATTAATTAATGCTTTAGCCATTAGTTGACATCCCAATCAATTCATAACAATGTACAAATTTCTTAGTCGACATCACCCTGATAAGAAAGTTAGCCGTATTATCTTTTGTATCTACCTTTTATACATCAACTTTTCTTTCGGCCAATGCATCTTTAATAAAGTGAAGCCTAATATAAATGTGTTTCATTCTTTTAGAAAACACTTGATGTTTTGATAGTTTAATCACATTCTACCTATCACAACACACTATAGAAATCTCATCACTATTCTTTAACTCAAAAATAAATCCTTGCAACCATAGTGCCTTCTTATTTACTTCAATTGCTGTCACATACTTACCTCTGTTGTGTTATAACCCAATTTTATCCTTTGTAAACTTTTTAAATTTTATTCGTACTTAATATTGTTTGTTGCAGATTTTTATTGTGTAAAATTTCTATCTCAGATAATATTTTTTATATTTTATCTTTTTATTTTAAGATGTTAAAATAATATCTTATATTAAATAGGATAAGGATAATTGATGTTAATTAATATTAGAATTATTATGTTTATTGTGTTGTAAAAAAAGAAGCAACCATCCGATTTTTGTATGGATGGCTGAGTAAGGGGTCATTTCTTCTCCTCCTGATCTTTGAGACGCATCCTAATAATATTATTATT
>JAWDEX010174549.1:0-15244 GCA_035221805.1 Trichilia hirta | reverse complement strand
TTCACAAAAGTAAAAATCTGCAACAAACAATATTAAGTATAAACAAAATTACAGAGGACAAAATTGGGTTATGACACATATTCTTCTGCTGTGATGGAATTCGCAGTAATTTCTTATTTAGAACTCTTTTAACTTACTGTTCCACTATTTAATGTGAACACTTATCTTGAGATATATTTATTATCATCTTTATCTAACTAAAAACTTAAGTTAGTGTAACCTTCAAGTATTAAGTCATGTCCTTCATATACTAAAAATAAATCTTTAGTTATTCTTAAGTACTTTAGAATTATTTTTATAGCTTCTCAATGCTCATCTAGATTAGCTTGATATTTGCTCGTAACACTTAGAGCATAAACCACATCTGGCCTTGTACATAGTATAAGATACATGATAGAACCAATTACTGAAGCATATGGTATCCTACTCATGTATTCTCTCTCTGATTGTGTTTTAAGAGACATTTTCGTAGAGAGAGTAACTCTATGACACATCAGGATGCATCCTCTCTTGGAATTTTTCATACTAAATCTCTTCAACACTTTATCTATGTACATAAACTGGGATAGTCTTATCATTTTATTAGATTTATCATGATAGATCTCTATGTCGAATATATAAGAGGCTTCTTCTAAGTCTTTCATAGAGAAATTAGATGATAACCAAATCTTTACTGATTATAATATTCTTACATTATTCCCAATGAGTTGTATGTCATTTATATACAAAACTAAGAATGTCACTTTACTCCTACTAACTCTTTTGTAAACACATGAATCATCAGGAGTTTTGATGAAATCAAACTCTTTGATTGTCTCATCAAAATATATGTTTTATGATCGAAAAGATTGCTTAATTTTATAGATAGACTATTATAGCTTGCATACTTTGTTGGTATTTTTAGCAGATATAAAACCCTCAGGCTGTGTTATATACATATCCTCTTTCAAATAATCGTTAAGGAAGGCGATTTTAACATTCATCTACCATATCTAATAATCATAATATGCAGTTATATCAAGTAAAATTTGAATGGATTTAGGCATAGCTAATGGTGAAAAAGTTTTATCAAAGCTAATTCCTTGTTTTTGACAAAA
Organism: Trichilia hirta; assembly: GCA_035221805.1. Classification (NCBI taxonomy): domain Eukaryota; kingdom Viridiplantae; phylum Streptophyta; class Magnoliopsida; order Sapindales; family Meliaceae; genus Trichilia; species Trichilia hirta. The sequence continues at coordinate 14,147 of JAWDEX010174549.1, read as the reverse complement.
ACCTTTTGCTACCAACCTTACTTTATAAGTCTCTACTTTTTTAGTAGCGTCGGTCTTTCTTTTAAAGAACCATTTACACCCAATAAGTGCAATACCTTTAGGTGGATCAATCAAAGTCTATACTTGATTGGAGTATATGAAATCTATCTTGAATTTTATGATTTCTAGACACTTCTCTGAGTCCGTACTAGTTATCGTCTTATTGTAAGTCATAAGATCCTCATCAATAGTGACAAAAATCTCATATTCTCTTTCTTGGTGATATCTAATATATCTATCAGGTGGTCTAGATATCTTAGAGTATCTACGAATCTCAGTATTTATAGGTTTTTGAATAGGTTTTTTTAAAGTATGAGTATTATCTTGTGGTTGAGAAATTTTAGAAATTTCTTTCAGTTCTATTCTGTTGCTTTTATTTATATCTTTGAGAAACTCTTTCTCTAAGAAAATGGCATGCTTAGAAACAAGTATAGTTTGTTCTTCAGTATAATAAAACTGTTATCCAACAAACTCTTAAATATCTCATAAAATTACATTTAACACGCATACTTTTAAGGCTTATTAGGATTAAGCCTTTTTACATGGGCTAGATAATCCCAAACTTTAACATACTTAAAGTTAAGCTTTTTTACTTTTCATATCTTATATAAAATTTTAGACATTGATTTAGTAGGAACTCTATTCAAAATATAATTATTAGTGTTGAGAGTAAATCTCTAAAGAAATACTAGAAGATTGGCATTGCTCATCATAGAATGCACCATATCTAATAAAGTATAATTTTTCCTTTCAGATATACCATTCAGTTGTGGTGTAGCTGGAGAAGTCCATTGGAATACAATTCCCTGAGCCTTAAGATATTCCAAAAACTCATGACTTAAGTATTCTCTTCCACGATCTAATAATAGAGTTTTAATACTTTTACCGAGCTAATTTTTTAATTTATTCTTATATTTCATGAATTTTTCAAAGGCTTCAGATTTATGCATTATAAAAAACATGTATCTAAACCTAGAAAAGTCATTAGTGAATGTAATATAGTATGAATAACCACTTCAAGCATGTGTCGACATTGGCCCATATATATTTGTATGAACCAAAGATAGAACATCTGATGTTTTATCACTATGTTAAATAAATGGTGATTTAGTCATTTTTTCCATGATACAAGATTTATTAGTTTGAAATGATTCATAATCATTTGTATCCAATTAACTCTCTTAAATTAACTTGTGTAATCTTTTCTCACTAATATGACAAAGTTGACAATATCATAAATAAATCATATTTATGTTATTTCTTTTTCTCTTATTGGTATGTTCAACATGCAAAACAGTACTGAATACATCAAGATGTACAAATCATTACACAAAGTAACATTACCAAATAACTTATTATTTAGTAATAATTTATAATAATTATTTTTAAAACATAGTTTAAAATTGATCTCATCAAGCTTTGATATAGAAACTACATTCTTTATAACACTAGGTACATAATAATAATCATACAAATCTAATACATGTCCTTTAAACAACCTAAGGTGTACAGTGCCTATAACTAATGTAGCAACTCTTGCTCTATTACTGACATGCATTTATACCTCATCTTTCTATAGCTATCTATTGTTTGTCAGAACCTACAAATTATTATCAATATGAGATGCATAGCCAGTATCTAATACTCATAAGTAATTATTTTTTTTTTGATAAATTAATTTTAATAACAAACATACCTATAGAGCCTAAAGTAATTGCTTGCTTCCTTTTTGCCTTTATTATAAGATACTGCTTGCAATTTCTCTTTCAGTGCTCGTCCATTTCACAACAGAAGCAGGTACCTTTAGGCTTCTTTTCTAATTCTTTTGCCTTATTCTTTTGTATCCTACCTTTTAGTTTTAGTAACTTCTTCTTCTTGTTAAACTTTTTAACTCTGCTCCTTTTAGAGCCCGAAGAGTTACCAACCATTATTACAGCTTTGTTAAATTTCTTATTTGATAAGATCTGACCCTCAGCTGTTTTCAACATACTATGTAACTCTGCTAAGGTTGCATCAAGTTTGTTCATATGAAAATCATTAATAAAATCATTAAAGGTGGGTGTAAGAGATTAGAGAATGAGATTAACTCGAAGCTCATATTTCAAACAGAACTCTAAGTCAATAAGATGCTCTATCCATCTAATCATCTTCAAAACATAATCAAATATAGATTTGTTAGGCTATATCTTACAACCAAATAATTTTTTGGTCGTTTGATACCTAACTACTCTAGTGTTGCTTTCAAACAACTCTTGTAAATGGAGCATAATTGATTGAGCATCAAGCTTTTTATGTTTACATTGTAATTTTTTAGACATTCTAGCCAACATATAGCATCTAGTTATCTTCTTATTCTCTTTTTATTTTTTAAATGTCTGTCTCTCCTCTTTTGATGCACCATCTGGTATAACTTTAGGCATTAGAAAGTCAAGAACATAGGCAATGCGTTCACACATTAAAATAATTTTAAGCGTGCAAACCTAATCAAAAAAATTCTTAGGTCCACTCAATTTTTTAGAGACAAGTATGGTATGAAGCAGACTGTGTAATGTAGACATATTTAATTTGTATTAAAACACACCAAGACAAAGCAGACATGATTAATATGAGTATTAATAAATTTAAAAAATAAAAATAAATTAAATCTTAAATTATTACTCCCATTATTTTAATCAAAATGCATAATCTTTTAATATACAAATAGAGAAATAATCACATTACTTCCTAGTGAGTATTGAAATCCTAATTAAATTGAATAGCATAAGCTTGTGTGAGACAATAACTCATGCATTCCTTAATTAGGTAGATAACTTTTACTAATTATAATACTTACAACTTCCAATAATATTTAGCCTTTAGAATTTTATGACTTTGTGTGATACAACAAATTATAAATTCCAGTTAAGTAAAACCAACATTTCTTATGAACCAAGTTTTATCATATAATTCTTGTGTGACACAACAAAACTATATGACTACTCTCAAGTCAAATATCTCATGTCAATATACTAATTCTTGACTACAAAGAAACGAGCCTTATGGAATACAACAAACTACATTTTATTACCGAATTCAATTAATACATAAATGTTGGAAAGGCTATGTTAAAATTCTCAATTTTAACATTACCACTTAATATTAATTATAAAAAAGATTTTTGATATTAATTAGGTCTTATTTTAATTATAACATATTTATAACATTTATACCATACTTATGAAACTCATAACAACCATACATCAACATGCAAAGTATATTTAGTATATGAACAATTCATGTCATGCAAGGGCATCCTTTTTTTGATGATGTGTATGTGTAATGATATACAATTTCTATACATCACATGTACAAAAATGTAGTTCATGCATGTTCTCACTTGACAATTAAGTTAAAATATAATTATATATATTCATATGTAATAATCTTTATTACAACCTAATAAAAGTCATTAAATTTATTTAAAATAAATAAGCATAACAATGCACACAAATTAAGCCATTTTGGTCGGTTTTGCATACTTAATAACTTTTATCATAATGTATCCATAAACCATTCAACTCATGAATGACATTTTAAACACATATTATTACACAAATTAGACCAATGAGGATAATTTGGGTGATACTTAGTGCGTAGGAACAATTCTTCGCAAAAACTACTCGACCATCGAATAATTGCGTTACTCACTCTAGTTGCCGAAAATGTGACCTATACTCAGTATCCAACACCTAAACACCTAATATATATCTAAAACAAACCCTTATTGACTCAAAACAGCCACAAAAATAATTTTAAACCACTTGAAAAAATTTCGACAGCAAGTTATTGAAAGCATTCTAAAACTATCCAGTTTTTCGCCAAATTCAGGACTATTTTTACTTATACATTTTTGGCAAAACCAAGCATCAACAAAATTCCAAATTTTTTAGATTTCAAATATTTTGAATGCATTATGAAATGATCACAAGAACAGGGCAAATTCAACAGCATACACTCCCAAATTATTTGACATAAACTTGGCCTACCATAACTAAAATAATGCGGTCTTTGCCAAAATTTAAGTTCAATCATCATCACATATTCATATCTAACTCAATTTTTATCCCCTAAGAACTGATACCAATATAAGAAACTAGCATGCCATATTTCTTAAAACATAAAATTAAATTTGCACACCATAGGATCTAGGAATTGAATTTGCTATGGAAGTGAAAAACATACCCTATATATATGTCAACCTTTACTGCCCTTTGTTCTTTTTCAAAGCTTGATAGTACCAAATTAGGTCCTCCTCTATCTTGTGATGCCCTTGGCTAGTTAATTTCCCTCTTGGCTTTGTTGAAATTCAATCAAACTCTTTGATGAATTTCTAAATTTTCAAATAAAATCCTAGAATTTCAATCTTTGAAAACACTTTTCAAAGCTTGAAATTGCCTTTACACCTTAATAGATCTCTTCACAAGGATTCTAAATTACTCTTGTATTAGTCAAAATGATCGAAAATTGATCACTTAAAGTGATGGTGAAGCTCACGACAATAGTGGAAGAAAAGGTTAAATTTTGCCTTTTTATTTTTCATTTCATTTTTTTAAAGAAAAATAAAGTAATTTTCATACTTATATTTGTGTAATTTAATTAACACTTAATTAAATTAAGTACTTGGCCATTATAATGTTAAATGAATGGACAAAAACATGTCACATCTTATGTATACCCACCATCCATTTGTTTTTAGGTGTAAGGCTAAGGTTAAGCCATTTGTCAATATTTTAGTTACTAGGATAAAATGTCACAAAATGCTTCAATTAGATCAGGGGTATGCTATAATCGCCAAACCCTTTTAAAACCAATACTATGTATTATAAATAATAGATAATGACTTTATTTTATATTACCATTGAGAGCATACTTTTCAATCATACATAATATATAACCCCGGCTGAGGATTTCACGAGCTAAATCTGAATTATTTACATAGAGTATTCTACCTCAAATACTAAGGCTAATAGATTCTTTCTTGAATATTTACATACCTCTATGAATATCTTACCATACCCAATGACTTCCTATCACAAGCCTAAGACAGACTTACTCTGAGTAGTATCAAAGTATGGTAATTCACTCATAAGGTAACATGATATTGTAAAGTTTAAAGATTATTTACACAATTAATACAATAAATTTCGAATTGACAATTAAGTGTAATTAGCATTTGGATGATTCATTCGAGTTTATTCAGTGAACTGATACTCAACCAATGAGCACCTATACACTTTCTTTAATATCTCCACACAAATAATCTATAAGATTAATTACCTTCTATAGTATATAGCAAGGACAGTATATACTAGTTTTTCTGATACTATAAATGCCTCACTTTATAGTCCTATGACTAGGAACATTTAGGAATGATCTTACTAACATATAGTCTCATAAATATGAACTCATCATAATAATATATATTGTATATATTTCATGGGCTTTATCATTATATGTAAATCTAACATATATATATATATATATATATATATATATATATATATATATGATAAAAGACAATATATATATAATAAAAAATACTTATTTTATTAAATCATAAGATTTACAGGAGTTTTTTACTATATTTATAATCACTGATTACACATGATTGGCTTTTAAGGCACATAATTCTTTTATTAAAATCAAAGATGAAATTTAAAAAACATACCGTATATCTTTAGTATTAACTTCTTAGCTTTAACTAGTGACTTAAAAAGACATTGTATGAAAAAAAAAAGAGTATTTTTACAAGTAAAAATATTTTAAAAGCTTAAAATTGTATTTTTACTGAGTTAAAGGTCTCTATTTATAGACAAAATGAGATCCAAATGTCAAAGTTTGATAGTTAAAATTTTTGACAAATTTGGATAGAATTTTTGGTAAATGAAATATGATAATTTCAGCCACTATAAAAATGTCATAGATGACCTTAAAGATTAATAATTTAGGCTCGGTGATAAATATTAAAGTTTTAAATAATTATCTTATCTTTAATCTTCTACTTATATCAGGTTAATTTAAAATTTTTATCAAAAGTTATAGACAAAATACTGAAGTAAGATTGGGCGAGATTGAAATAGTAAATAGGCTTACTCAATAGATTTAAAACTATATCTTAGAGTCTAAACTCGCAGTTAGTCCAAACATAAAAGTTTTAGCCTATTGAGTCATCTTTCTATTGGAATAAGAATCACCTTAAAAGATCTCTTGGTTAAAAAGTTACAGCCTTTTATTATTACTATATCAAAATCAAAAATAAATAAAAATTACAAATAAACTAAAATTTACACCAAAAACCGAAATTATGCATAATTTGAGAAAATTAATTATACTTTAAAGTGTAACATAATGAATTTAAACCTTAATACTTATACATTTTTATTTACTCATCAATTGCTATAATATTTTATACTAAAATATTTAATTTATAATTTTATATTCATAAGTACTTTTAGAAAAGAATTTATCAAGTATAAATATAAAATTATAAATTAAATTCTTTTATTTATAATATGTTAATTGGTGCATAAATAGGTTTTTGATGATGATATGCCTATGCAATTTAGTAAATCAATGATAAAAATTGGTTAAAATTATTTGATTATGATTTAATTGATAATTGATGATAAATGCTGCCAAGTTTATAAAGTTAATGAATCTTGATCAATAAAATAAAGATTCATATGATTTTAAGTTGTTAAATTGGTTAAAATTATTTGAAACATGTGTATACATACTTGTTTTTAAGTTATAAAGCATTTTGCTAATGATTTTCTTGAGAAATAAAGTTTTGAAGAAAGGTCTATATACGTAGAGTTCTAAAGACTTGTGAAGAAATTACAACCTAAATCAGGCCGATATTTTTGAAGAAAGTATCAATACCTTTATTTAGATTTCAAAACACTCAGAGTTTTAGAGAGTTATAAAGAAATTATAAGTTAGACCAGATTGACACCATTGCAAAATAAATCGACACATTTAATAGAGTGCATTTCAAAGTAGATTCTTAAAGAGTTGCGAGGAAATTAGAAGCTGAACTATTTCGATACTCTTGTAAGAAAAATTTCAAGATCAATACTATTATAGAAAAAAGAGTGAAGAATCGATACACAAGAAATTTTTAAGAGGTTGAAAGACATTAGAAGATGACCAGAGCGACACTTAGACAGAAGGTATCAAAACCTTCAATTGACCAAAAATTCACCTGAGTTTTTAAGAGATGGTAGTAAAAATTAAAACTGAACTAAATCAATACTTTTTGGATAGAGTATCGCTATCTTTTGGTGAGAAACTTTTCAAATGCTAGATCAGATCAATGACTTCTATAGGATCGATACGTGAAGAAATTTGGACAATACAAGAATTCATATTTGAAGAAAGTATCAGTACCCTTAAGACTGTTGTGTTATGCTCTTTCTTGTAGGGTCTACACATAGCAATTGCCACAAACTCTTAAAATATATTCTAAACCACCAAATATATTTCTTTGGCTTGTAAGGCTTCTTAGATACCCGTTTTCAATATATTTATACACGTATATTTCAAAAAAAATTTCTTAAACTATCTCATCAATACAAAAATATAAGTTATCTCTTTGAGACATTTTCAAATCATTTTAAATAAATATATAATTGATTTGATAAAACATACAAATTATATAATCCAATTACATTTCATTTTAATCAATTAATAAATATATAATGCATACTTTTGAAATACTTCTAATGGACTAAGCAAATGGATAGTGAGTCAGAAATAGAAATTATAACTGTAGTTCAAACCCTCTAGTGATCACTATCACTATTTAATACTCCTTTCAGCTCACAATTTCTTAAAACTGAGAAATAAGAGAATGAGTGTACAGAAGAATACTCATGAGTGAATATGAACAATATAAAAATATATAAATACATTTATAAAAAAATATATTAAGAAAACATTTATGCTTTCCGTAGAAATTATCTTATTTCATGGAAAACCCAAGTTTACATCGAAATTATTGACTTAACCTTTTGTCTTAGCATTTTCTCTGACGAAGAACAAACTCAAATTGCTAATAGATTTTCATGAAACTAAAATAATAAAACTTCTAATAAAATTTATTTTACATGCTAAAATAAATGAATGCGTGGGTTTGTTATAAAAATTAGGCCCACCACTAACATTGGTTTAGAGTAGTCTATAAATTTCTACATAACTATCCTCTATTTTTCTATCTAATAGGTCATTCTATCACAAACAAAATTATCACCTCTTTTATAACAATCTTGCCAATGCATGCACTCACCTAAATGGCAACTACCTTGGTCCATCCCAGGCTACTTAATTTTATAGTTACAATTTTGGCCTTCATGGCTATAGTCTCCTTGTCCTTGATATCATAAACTAAATTAAATCATATAGTTCAATATCTAAAATCATAAATATGCATATCATCAAAAGTTCTATAATAATATCAAAATACAATTATCAACGTTGGCCTCCGACTAGATACACACACATAGATATAAATTATTAACAAATATGATGAAATCATTATGAGTAAATCATAAATATTGTAAAATGATAAAATCACAAATCTATAAATAAACTATAGATAAGTGAGACCTCTTCCTAGTCTTCATAATAATAATATATTCATTACCTCCCAAGATATCTCAAATTGCATAAAATAATTGCACAGCCTTTGTACATAAAACATATTTAAGTTAGTATAACAAATTAACAAAAGTTAAATAAAATATAATAAATTTCACTCACTTAATATGGAAGGTATATGTCCCTCTGTTCCTTGTGCTTCATATTCTTGCCACTCAAATTTTCAGCGCCTAAATCGTATATAAACTAATAATTTTACTAATCTTTATGTCCATAATATCAATGCAATCTATATGGGTAACTATGCCTAATTGGTTAAGGTTTTTTAATCAAACCTAATCGATTGAGATTTTACATAATTTTAGCTATTTTTTTATTTTTATCAATTAAAACCCTATAACTCTTTAAATATCCTCATAATTCTTATTCTAACATGAATTTAGCGATTATATGATAGTTTTTCAAATGAAGTAAACTTGGATGAACAATAGTCGTGCATAATAACATATACACCCAAATGTATTGTAACACTCAATCAACTAATTCTAATTAATAATCAAGGTATTCTAGCTAAATTTTAAAATTTTATACTTAAAATAATAAAACCCTTAAATAAATAGTAAACTCCTATTTCAATATTCATGAAATTCTTAAATAAACACTTAAAATATATTGAAAATCTTAGCCACAACTTAATTTAGACCTTAGGAAGTCAATATCTATGTCGATTTGTTAGAATCCTAAACTCGTTCCAAATCCTAGCTTATCTTTCTTACTTGTACATTCCACTAAATTCAAAAATATCACTTCTCATATGTAAAAAGGTGTTAAATACTATGATTTTATAGCAAGAAATAAGAATTTAATCGGTTAAATAACAAAAAAAATTTTAAAAAAATGAAATAGGTAAGCATTGTGCATGAATTCCCTTAAAACCATAAGTAAACTAACTGATAAACGAAGAAAATAAATGATCTTTCCCCTTTCTTTTCACACACACACACACACACATATATATATATATATAAATGGATTGATAAAAGATTAATTTAATCATTTAAACTTGAAAATATAAAAGTGATGGTGGAGAAAGCATTTAAATTGGATAAAATGGTTTTTTTATAAGCTAGATATTTGTTCTTTACAGTTAAAACATGATTTTTTGTCAAAAAGTGTTGATACTTTCTTATAGGTATCGATACCTTTAGTTTGGGTATTGATACCTTTTCAAAATGCTTATTTTCTAGTCTAACTATTGACACCTTTGCTCTTTAGGTATGATAGTGTTAATACTTTGGCCCTACTAAAGCCTTTACTGTGATGTCATTTTTATTAGCAATTTAGACCATTTTAACAGATGATTCAAGTCTAATGATAAATATAAAAATTGTAGATTATTATCTTATATTTTCAAGGGTTCAAGAATCATTCTATTTAGACTTTTTTTTATAGAAAGTTATGGCATAAAATCTAAAAGGTGTACAAGGATTCACTCTCATTAGTTATACTCTAGCAATCCATTGTTTTGGACTATAAAATGACTTGATCAATAAAATTGTCAATATAAATGTCATAGCTTATCATGATATATTTTTAAACCATTTAAATTTATCTAAATAAGAGTTCTCTAGATCCTATTATAGCTAAAACACTAAAAAGTGCTCAGAGGAGCAAATGATTCCCCAAAGAAATTTTTCTTAAGTTCAACTAATTTTATCCAAATTTTCTTACAATACTTATTATTAACCAAATATGAGTTAGTTTGATCAACATTAACACCCAAACATATATTTTAAAAATAATAAAATGATTAAAATATCCCCAGTCAGTAATACAGGTCTTATAGTTCTACCTCTGTTAAAAGAATTTCATCCTCAAATTTAACATACCATATCACTCAAAAGAATATTTACAATGAAAATAAAGGATGGATCAAAATACTCAAAATCTAATGTACTTGATCAATGAAATAATTAGAGGTAGTGTTATCGCGTTTGATGCTCAGGTTTTCACGTCATTTCTTTGATTGTGGCATTTTGTCATAAAACCTTCATCATATAAATTATCTTATTTCTTAGAAATCACTCTTGTTAATCCAATATAGCAATTGATTTTACTTTATAATTCAAATCTTCTCTTAGTTTGATTGGTAGAAATCCAATGACATAGGACAGATCTGAAACATATTTTTTTGATATTGACACATGGAACATATCATGGATTCTTTTTATCTCTGATGGCAACTCTATTTGGTAAGCAATTGGACTAATTTTTTCAATAATCCAGATAGGCTTGATGTATCTGGGATATAGCTTTCCTAAATCTTTGAATTGAATCACTCTTTTTCAGGGTAATATTTTTAGAAATACCATGTCACTTATATCAAACTCAAGAATTCTTCTTTTATTATCAATATTAGATTTTTTCCTATCTTGAACCATTTTCAATCTCTCTCAGATTATTTTCACTTTCTCTAAGGTTATCTTAATTAATTCAATATTTTTGAGCTTTTTTTCACTCACCTCATCTTAACAAAATAGGGTTTTACGCTTATTTTCATATAACCTTTATAAGGTACAATCCTTATACTGGCTTGATAGTTTTTATTATAAGTGAATTCAGTTAATGGTAGATGAATATACCAATTGTCTTTAAAATCTAATACATAAACTCTTAACATACCTTTAAGTGTTTTTATGGTTCTTTTAGACTCACCATTTGTCTGTGGGTGAAACATTAAACTAAAGCTTAGGTTGGTAACCATTGCCTTTTAAAGCTTTGGCTAGAATCGATATATAAAGAAAGGATCTCAATCTAACACAATAGCTATGGGTACTCCATGTAGTTTTACGATCTCAGTTATATATAATCTTGCCTGTATTTTAATATAATACTTAATACGAATTGGAAAGAAGTATGCCAACTTAGTAAGCTAACCAATTGAATCCAAATAACATCATTTTTTTATTGCATGCATGGTAACCCAACAATGAAATCAATTATGAAGTGCTTTTATTTCTACTTTGGGATTGGCAAAGGTTGAAGTATTCCGATTGATTTCTAACATTATACTTTTGCTTATTGGCAAATCATGTACCTTGCTACATATTTTGCTACGTCTTTCTTTATACCTGACCACCCATAATTCTCTTTAATAGTTTGGTACATCTTCGTGCTACCTAGATGCATAGCAAAAGTAGAACAATGAGCCTTTTCCAAAATTGCTTTTCTCAATTCATTGTTCTTAGGGACACAAACTTTTGTCTTATGGTTAAACTCTCATCTTGTGCAAAGTAGAAATCAACTTGTTTACCATCTAGAATCTCTTGATAAATCTTGATCAATTTGCCATCTTGCATCTGCTTCTCTTTAATTTGATTTTCTAAAGTTGGTCTTATGAGAAAGTTAGCTATCATTGCTCTACAATGATCACAATATAGAGTTACTCTCAGGTTCTTTAATTCCATGAGTAATGGCATATAATCTAATCTTACATGTACTAATGTTATTGATAATTTTCTACTTAATGTATTCACCATTATATTAGCTTTACCTGGGTGATAATCAATTATGATATCATAATCCTTAATTAATTCTAACCATTGGCTTTGCCTCAAATTTAGCTTTCTTTGAGTGAGTAAATATTTTATATTCTTATAGTCTATGAAACTTTAACACTGTCCTCTATATAAGTAGTGTCTTTAAATCTTGAGTGCAGAAACTATAGTGGCAAGTTCTAAATCATTGGTGGGGTAATTAACTTTATGCTTCTTTATTTATTAAGAGGTATAAGCAATTACCTTCGTATTCTATATCAATACAAAATTGAGTCTCTGTTTAGAAGTGTCACTGTATAACATGTATCCACCTCTTAGGGTAAGAAGTGTTAAAACTGTAATAGTAGCGAATTGATCTTTCAATGGTTGTAAACTATATTCACACTACTTATTTCACTCAATTTCGACATTTTTCTCGTTAATTGCATTAATAGAGTGACTAATAGGTGTTGACGTCCAAAACTTTGAACAAAGAAAAATAAAAAATAGAGTCGCCATCTATCAAAATAATGGTGGGATAAATCACCTAAAAATTAAATTTTAAATTCGGGGGGTTGATTAAGTGTAGAGAAGGTGTTAGGTACCCTACAACTTTCGTTAAAAATTATTATCAAAAAAATATAATGATCTCAAATTTTAAATTTTTTAACTTTTACCCTTATTTATAATATGTACTAAGAGAAGGGAGAATATTAGAAATATTCCGTCGTCTTATTTTGTCTAAAAGTATTAAACTAAGAGAAGGGAGAATATTAAAAATATTCTGCCGTCTTAACCTTTTTTATTAGTTAAAAAAAATATTAACCAAAAGAATGGAGAATATTAAAAATATTTCGTTATCTTGATTAATTTTTTAGTCTTTATTAATAATAAAATGTCATGAATGCAATACAGAATTAAACATAAATTAAATAACAAGTATATAAATATTAAATATTCACAAAATTTAAATTTAAATAATAATATAAAGAACAAAAAGGGATGAATACCCCATTATTAATTTAAAGTGCATAAAAGATAAATAACTTATGAAGATAAAGTTCTCCATATAAATTAAAATAAAATAAAAATAGAGACATAAATATCCCATTAAAGTACATAAAAATAAAGTGCAAGAAAGTAAATAACTTATGGAGATAAATTTTTTCACATTAATTAAGAAAAAAATAAAAATAGGGACATAAATATCCCACAAAAATACTGAATTTAAATAACATGAAAAATAAATAACTTATGAAGATAAAATTTATCACATGAATTAAAGAATAAAAAAAATAAAATAAGAACATGAATATCTCACAAAAGTGCTTAATTTAAATTGCAAAAAAATAAATGATTTGTGGAGATAAAATTTTTCACATGAATTAAAGAACATAAAAATAAAAATTTGGCATGATCACCCCACAATAGTGCTGAATTTAAATTATGAGCAAATAAATGACTTGTGAAGATAAAATTTTTCACGTGAATTAAAGAACATAAAAATAAAAATAGGTGCATGATCACCTTACAATAGTGTTGAATTTAAATTGTGAGAGTAAATGGCTTGTGGAGATAAAATTTTCTATATGAATTAAAGAACATAAAAATAAAAATACGGGCATGATCACCCCAAAATAGTGCTGAATTTAAATTGTAAGAAAGTAAATGGTTTGTGACGATAAAATCCTTACACAAATTAAAGAACATAAAAATAAAAATAAGGGCATGATCAACCCATAATAGTATTAAATTTAAATACATAAAAATAAATAATTTGTGGAGATAAAATCCCCTACATAAATTAAAGAACATAAAAATAAAAATAGGGACATGATTATCCCATAGATAATATAATAAATAAACATAAAGAAAGAAAATAAAACATTAATAGAAGGAATAGAAGGAATAAGAAATTATAATAACATAAATATA
>JAWDEX010174539.1:0-15246 GCA_035221805.1 Trichilia hirta | reverse complement strand
CATGAGACTACCTGAAATCAAAGAAAAAACGAGATAAGAGTGAAGCTGGATTACCGACAAATAAATTCTGACGTTCAAGTTAGTGAATCATCTAAGGCCAAGTTAAAGAGAGAAACATATTAGGAGTGTTTGAATAATTTATCGATTCGGGATGTTATGCTCGAAAAATATTTATGGGAGAGGGCTGATCTTGGTTAGTAGAACTCTTTTTTTCTCACCCAATTGTAAATGATCTAAAAAAATTGAATCTTTTTTCGTGTAATAATTTTATAAGATTTTTACACGTATGAATATCGGAGAATAGGAGTTCGATTAGATAGAATTAGGTAAAATTATTCGACAAATTTTTTCACTATTTTTTTATGTCAGGCTAGGGGTTATAATGAGTGTTTGCAGTTTGCAGACTATAGTGCTCTTAATTTAATGGGACGCTTAAATTATTTTTTAAAAAATATACTTATTTATCTTATTTAAATCTCTTATTTTTATAATAAAAAAATTGAATCGCTTTAATAATCAAAGTGACAGCTGGAATGATGGGATAATTGAAGTTAGTTCAGGTAGCCTATTTAAAGAGAAATTAAAAATTAAAAATAATTAATTGATGAAAGTCATTAACAATATCTTTTAGGAAAGAAAACTTTTGTCGAGTTGCCAATGTGTTCATATTAAGACGGTTGTGCCAATGTGTTTATAAGAAGACGGATCAGGTGGTTATACCTCTTACAATATTAGCCGAACCATTGATTCAAATTTCAACAAAAGGAAAAATCAGAGATTAAATGAAATGGATGCTTATAATTTAATAGAGACAACGATTACAATGGTTTGATTTGAGATACAAGTGTTTTTAGTTGTTTACTTATATTTTATCATTAATATTTGACATTATTTTCCTTTTAAACTATTAAGAAAATACTGAAGAGGTTAAACTTCAGAAAACAAGGTAAAAATAGTAATCCGATCTCACCAGGAGTTCTGCACTTATCTGATATTTCTGCTAACCCCTGTGCTGACCTGTGTGCAGACTTAGCTTCTTGTACTTCTGCTGCCTTGTCAACTAACGTCAGCATGAACGTTTTCCAATTGTAGTAGATTTAACATCTCATTATTCACAGAAATTCAAGGACAAAAGTTTGCATCTTTGTTTCCAAGACTCGATTCCGTAAGACTAATAATTAATGGAGAACACAATCTAACCTGAACATTTTTCTGGACGCCTAAGAATCTCAATAATCAAGCATGTGTTTTTACGTGAGCGCGCGCGTGTGTGTACAGTTAACAATACATGGATATGTTCGGTTGCAATTTTAGAGTCTTTGCTATAATTTTTAACGTTCTGTTTTATTTTTGTAAGTTTTTATAAATTAAAAAAATGATGACATGAGAACTGGAAATTGCAACAAAAAGGTATTGGAACTTAAATCAATATATATATAAATATATGGTATAATTTTATTTTAACGTAGCATGAAGAGATGAACCCCGTTTGTTTGTTTTTTTTCAACTTAATTAGTGTGCTTACCAATATTTGTTATTGGAACTTAAATCGATATATATATATAAATGTATGTTATAATTTGATTATAACGTAGCATGAAGACGTGAAGCGTGTTTTTTTTCAACTTAAATACTGTACTTACCAATAATTCGATAAGATGTAGTTATCGAAGCATACGTTTGATTTAAAAGTGTTCCATGTCTATTTGTTCTCTTGGATAATTTTGTAATAAAGTTGTGGATAGAAATTGTTGAGGAAATTCAAGAGTATCTGAAAACAATCGAGATTCTCGAAGAAGAAACTATCTATCCCATTCCACAGTTATCCTCATCAGCCTGGCTATAGGATATGTTACACATATATGTTGCAATTTAAAAATTTTCATTTTTTTAATGAGATTAAGGATTTGATTTCTCCATTTATATTAAAAATAATCTTGTCGTTTTTTCTTTTAATTTTCTTAAAAATATACAATATGTCAATTCATTATACATTACAAAAAATGTACAAAAATAAGGACTAACAATTTTAATCAACACAGTTTGTTGTCCTTTATTCTCAAGAACGAAATTAATTAAACTACAGTAATTAATCTATGAGGCTCAACAAGTATTGGTTAATTAATTTTGAAATCCAAAGGAACCAATCCACAAACAAGATTCAAGACTCTACCTTGGCCACTCTTTTAATTAAACAGTTCTCTTTTGCTCATTTCTGCAAAAGTACAATAATAGAATATATTAATTTCACGAATTTATTCAAACTATGATAGTAAAATATATGTATAAAATATTAATTTGCTGAATTTTTCCGACTTTTATAAGTCACCCAAAAGTCTTTGAATTTTTATAAAAATTTTGTACTTATTCTTTAAAATTTTTAATTTAAAAAAGTAAAAATATAATCAAAGGTAAAATTATAATAAACAAATTAAAAATTATAATATGAATCCAATAAATTCACGTTGAACTAACATTTTAGGCATAATAATTTAAAACCCTTGTATAAATTGATACAAAATACCAAAATTATTAAATAATTTTATTAAATATAATACAATATTAGAATATTCGAGAATTTGTATAAAAAATTTTATATAATATTGGAATATTTGAAAATTTATATAGAAAATTTATGTATATAGTATTATGAATTTATTATTGTACGACCTTCTACAAACAGCTTGGTGAACATATTTGGAAGACAAGGTACACTGAGAATAGTACAAAAAAATTTTCAACTTCCAGCATAAGCAATGGCGTCACTCTTACTCTTTCACTTCTTCTTGCCCATCTATAAATTTTGTTATCCTCCACATGCTACTTACACACAACACAACTAGGAAAATGAATAAGGCTGAGTTAGTTTTCATCCCATGTCCCGGCGTCGGACACCTGGTATCAGCCGTGGAGGTAGCAAAGCTTCTTGTTGACAGAGACGAGCGACTCTCCATCACCCTACTCATAATTAAGTTTCCAAATGACGACAAGTTCGTAAGATATACTCAATCACTCGCTCAATCAAACTTAAACGAACGTATCAAGTTCGTAGAACTTCCTGCTGACGAAGTACAGGAAGACGACCCCAAGAGCTTCTTCACCACCTTCATTGAAAGCAAGAAACCACAAGTCAAAGAAGCTGTTAACAAAGTCAAAACGCAGTCTCCAGTCGCAGGGTTCGTTCTCGATATGTTCTGTACGTCCATGATGGAAGTTGCAGACGAATTCGGAGTTCCCAGCTATATTTTTTTCACCGGCAGTGTGGCGTTTCTCGGCCTTGTGTTTCACATCCAAGCTCTTCACGATGAACAAAACGTATTCACTACTGAGTTGAAGGAAGACTCGGACACTGTGTTCGATGTGCCGACTCTCGTCAACCCGCTTCCGGCAAGGTATTTTCCCTCCGCGTTGTTTCACAAAGATTGGGTGTCTATGTCATACGAGCAAGCAAGGAAGTTTAGAAGAACTAAAGGTATCATAGTAAATTCATTTGCAGAGCTGCAACCCCATGCTGTGACCTCATTCTCGGATGGGAAGACTCCTCCCGTTTACCCGGTGGGACCCGTTTTGAATATCAAAGGTGAGAATTACGATCTGGGTCCCGGTGGGGCCCAGAAGAGGGAAGAAATCCTGGCGTGGCTTGACGATCAGCCGGAATCATCTGTGGTGTTTCTTTGCTTTGGCAGCATGGGAAGCTTCGACGAGGATCAGGTTAAAGAGATAGCTCGCGCGCTGGAGCTTAGTGGACAACGTTTCCTGTGGTCCCTACGGCGGGCCCCAACGCAGGATAAGTTCGAAATGCCTAGCGAGTACAGGGATTTGACGGATGTCCTCCCGGAAGGTTTCTTAGATCGAATGGATGGCATTGGGAAGGTAATCGGTTGGGCTCCGCAGGTTGCTGTACTTGGCCATCGTTCGATTGGGGGGTTTGTATCTCATTGCGGATGGAATTCTATTCTGGAGAGTCTATGGTTCGGCGTTCCAATCGCCACGTGGCCATTGTATGCGGAACAGCAATTTAATGCATTTGAGCTGGTGAGAGAATTGGAATTAGCGGTGGAAATTAAAATGGATTATAGGAAGAACTTTCTGAGTCAGAATCCGACGGTTGTTAGTGCTGATGTTATAGAGAGAGGAATCCTTGGTGTGATAGAACAGGATAGTGGTATTAGGAAAAGAGTTAAGGAGATGAGTGAGAAAAGTAGAAAAGCATTGATAGACGGTGGATCTTCGTTCTCTTCCATCGGCCGATTCATCGATGATGTATCAAACAACATGCAATCGTAGGGTACAAATTGTTATTATTTTTTTTAATATTTCTTTGTTGTAGTAGTTTAGTTTTTTTCTTTTAGTTGATTTTGATGATGTAAAATTTATGGTTACTGCCTTTTTATTTAATTTTAATAATATTTCTTTTTATTTTGTAATTAATATTATCAAATATTCAGTCAGTTTTCAAGTTTCCATTTTCAAATACACCCTTAATTTATTAAAAACTCAACATATAAAAATAATTAGAATAATTAATTAATAAAAAATCAAAGTCATCGTTTTAGGTCAGGTTACAGTATATTCGGTTATAAATACATCAACTTTAAATCTTTCAATATATTTCAACATTTTATTGTTTTTACGTAAATATATAAATTGAGAATTGCAAAAAAAAAAACAGTTAAAGGCACTAAATTTTTCTTTCAACAACGTCAATACATTGTATTTATGAAACAATTTTTAAGAACAACTTACAAATTAATTTTTTTAATATATATAATTAATTTTATTATTGTTATAAATTTTATGACTTGATATTATTAAAATATAGAAATTCAAAGAACGCACCCCCTAACAATTATTTTTTCTTAATTTAAGTGTACTTTTATTTAGAATAATATTATTTATCTCAAATTTTTTATATCAAAATACATCTTAAAGTAAAGTGTCATGAGTGCATTGAATAACAAAAAAATAAATAAATAATTTTAAAAATTATAAAAATTTAATATCCAGTAAATATATATCAACCCATTTGGTACTTTCAAAATATATTTTGAAATAAAAAATTTATAATAAATAATATTATTACTTTCTTTTTCAAGATCATGCTATCCCTTTGCTTTTGTCCAACTATTTTGTCTTACAATGCAAATTATTAGGGTTATGTTACCATTGTAAGTTGATCAAGCAAGATATCAATAATTTAATTGTCTAAATTTCTTGATTGATTAATTTATATAATAAGACAGTTGAGGACTTTTTTATGTTCAAATTCTTAATGTTTATTTATATTACGTTTAAAATAAAATTATCTGTTAAGCAACTAATTTGTACTTACAAATTGGTTATAAAAAGGATCTCTACTTACAAATAAAATCCCTGAGAGGAATTCTGTCACATATACAACAATGATATTGGGTTATGGCCAACATGGGACAGAGCCCTCGCTTTGTTTCACTCAATGAGAGTGTGTAGCATTGAACCCGATGCCATTAAATTTGTTGCTGTATTATCAGCCTGTAATTTTGTTGGTTTAGTTGCTGAAGGTCTTCAATATTTGACATGATGCAGAGGGAGTATAACATTCAGCACTCAACTGAGCACTACTGTTGTGTTGCATACATGGTAGGGAGGGCTGGAAGGGTGGTTGAAGCTTACAAATTTGTTAACGATTTGGGTAAAGAGGGAAATGTGATGGAAATTTGGGGTTCACTTCTTGGCGCTTGCAGATTTTATGGGCAATCTGAATTGGGAGACGCTGTTGCCAAGAAATTGCTGGAAATGGATAACACAAACAACACATCAGGCTATCGCGTTTTGCTCTCTAATATCTATGCGGAAGAATGAAACTGGGAAAATGTGGATCAAAAAAGGAAAGAGATGAGAGAAAGGGGTTTGAGGAAACAGATAGGACGTTCTTGGATTGAGATTGGAGGTAATGTGAACCATTTTGTGTCTAAAGATGAAAAGCATCCTCAGAGCTATGAGATATATGAAATGTTGGAAGGATTAGCACTGGGTATGAGAGATTCTAGCCATAAGCTCAGTCAAAATTCCAATTAGACGCCATCTCTAAGTTTGACGGATGTCAAGGAATATGGATTTTGAAAGAGGAAGACAAAAACCCGTCTGGCAAACCAGAGACAGCTAGCGATGGCAAATTTATTGGCTGAAGGACGGTTAGTAGTATCTCTTTGATTTTATTGTGAATAAAAATAAATGGAACGCTAGCTCTAACTGTGGATCTTTTATCCACACTGACTGTACTATAAATGTCGAAATGGTTTAGATTTTTGAAGCAGGGCAGTATATTTCATAGGGTTTTATCCTCATTTTTCAGGTGTTTTACTCTTACACACGACTCTTCTGCGTTTTCAGTTTGCTTTAAGGTTAAGAGTTTCAGTTTAAATTATATTATATTATGATTTTCCACTTTGCCAAGTGTGAGCAATGGGTCTTTATTTTGGTATGTTGCCTGATTACGAATAAGTGTTGCTTGTCATTTCGCATGTCATTTTTCTCTTATATGGTGCCTCTTTCAGTAACATTCTTTTTGGCCGAAGTAATTGTGTGTCCGTACTGAAATTTGGATTTCACAACTTGTGTTTATCGTGAAACCCTGAAGATATTGAGAAAATGGGTTGAATTTGCTACATTTATTCTTAGAAATGGTTTGGATTGTTTTAAAACAGAAATTTCAGACACCTGTTTTATGTCTGATATTTTAATTTATTTCAAATAGAAAATTTTGTAATTTGGAGAATATGAACCAACATTGAAGATAGAACAATTGAAATGATAATTTGAGCTAAATTCAATTATAACTAGTCAAAAGTTAAAATGTCATATTTTCTTGATTTAAAAGATTTAATGTCCATTAAATAAACATGAAAATTGTTATTTTGGTTTCTCTGTGGTCTTCTTTCTCCTAATACATTTTTCAATATGAATACCATCGTTGTCTCTAGTTCATGCCCTTCCGTTTGAAGTGAATAAGAAATTGCATACGGGGATATGAGAATTATTCATCCAAAATTTTACAAATTTTCAAGTATACGTGCACTGAGCCTACTGACCCACACCATCCAATCACCACTCACGCGTCTGTTGCATTCACTAGGCTACAACTAGGCTAAATGAACCAGAACCCCCTTGGCAACTTCTATCAGTTCATCCTTTGCCCTTCTGCCAGTTCAATATGGTATACCTCTGTACTGAAGGTGAATCATTTGAGCAAAGACAGAGAGATTGAAGGGGATTTTTTTACAGGAACTTGAACTGGGCATTCTACAATTCTCCAATTGATTTTATGCCAGACTATACGAGTAAGTAATATTCTGTGTATTCTTTTGTTGCCGCTTTTTCATGCAAAACGCTTTGCTTTATGTTTCATACGTTACCTAATATTTATCAATGCTTAATGTTCCATTTTGATGAGAGATTATAATCACACAAGAGAGGAATTTAGCATCATTTCTTTCATTCAGGATTTAGGCATGCAAAATAATGAGTCTAGAAATGTCGATTTACTACGTGTTAATTTATACCATCTTATATAACCAAAACTCTTTTAGTAATTCTATAATCACGTGATGATATTTCACTGGAAGCTGAAATCTAAACTACTTTTTCTTGGACAAAATTTCATTTGACCTCTCCTGAGGTTTGGTTGATATTTGCTAGAAATTTCTTCTATGTTTTACTTTTGGATTTAGAATCAAAAATAGGGAGGTAATATGACCCAGCAGTACGAATTATCTTTGTAGGCCAAGGACAGACAATAACATATGTTAGGAAATAAATTGTTGATAGTTGCTTCCATTATAAGATCTTGATCACTGAATTTGATTATGGATGTCGCTCTCACAATCTCAATTTTATCCAAATATTGAACCACCCAATAAAAGAAGCCTTAATTTTATGTCATTTCTCTATTGGGAGAGAGAGACTGATCGCGAGAGGAAAGCAAGTTGGTGGTTCAATATCAGATAACAGAAATACCACCCAATGAATATTTTCATTGATGATATCTTTCAGCGAAGCCAATGCGTTCATAAGAAGGCGGTTCAGGTGGTTACTCCTCTTATAACATGAGCCGAAACATTCATTCAAATTATTAAAAAAAAAAAAAAAGATCAAAGATTAAGCGAAATGGGTGCTTCTAATTTAACAGAGACAACAATTACGATGGTTTGGTTTGGGATACAAGTGTTTTTTGTTGTTTGCTTATAATTTTTCATTGATTTTTGACCTTTAGTATTTTCCTTTTAAACTCTCAAGAAAATAATGAAAAGGCTAAACTCTAAAAAAAAAAAAAGAAAAAAGAATAAAAAAAGAGTAAACTGATCAGGAATTCTGCAATTACCTGATATTTCTGCTAACCCTTTTGCTGACCTGTATGCAGACTTGACTTCTTGTGCTTTTGCTGACTTATCAACGAACTTCAGGATGAACATTTTCCGATTAAATTCCACAAGACGAGTAATTAATGAAGAAAAAAAATCTAGCAACCTGAACCCCCTTCTAGATGCTCAAGAATCTCAATAATCAAGCATGTGTTGTTTTCACGACTTTGATTGATTGAAGCCTCTACACACACAGAGACACACATATAGATAGATAGATAGATAGATATGCAGTCAACAATACATGGATCTGTTCGGTTGCAATTTTAAAGTCTTTTGCTATTATTTCTAACTTTCCGTTTTATTTTTGTAAGTTTTTATAAATTAAAAAATTGTGACCTAGGAACTGGAAATTGCAATAAAAAATAGTATTGGAACTTATATATATGTTATAATTTATTATAAAGTAGCATGAAGACATGAACCATATTTTTTTTTTTTTAAACTTAATTACTGTACTTCTACCAATATTTCGGTAAGATGCAGCTATTGAAGTTATATCTATGATCTAAATTTGTTCCTTGTTTGTCAGTTCTCTTGGATAATTTTGCAATGAAGTTGCGGATAGAAATTGTTGGGGGAAATCAATAGTGTCTGATAACAATCGAGATTCTATCCCATCCCACGGTAATCCTTATCAATCCAGTTATGGGATATACTTCAATATTGCATATATATTATTGTATTTTAAAAAATTTCATTTTTTTAATATGAGATTAAGGATTTAATTTCTCCTTTTATATTAAAAATAATCTTGTCGGGCATTTTTCAATTTTCTTAAAAATATACGTTATCTCAGTATATTATACGTCACAAAAATGTATAAAAATAAGGACTAACAATTTTAACCGACACAGTTTGTTGTTCTCTCTTCTCAAGAATGAAATTAATTAAACTGCTGTAGTTAATCTAGGAGGCTCAACAAGTATTGCTTAATTAATTTTGAAGTCCAAAAGAACCAATCCACAAACAAGATTCAATTATCTACCTTGACCACTCTTTTAATTAAACATTTCTCTTTTGCTCATTTCTGCGAAAGAACAATAACAGAATATATTAATTTCATGAATTTATTCAAACTATGATAGTAAAATATATGTATAAAATATTAATTTGCTGAATTTTTCTTACTTTTAGAAGTCACCCAAAAGTCTTTGAATTTTTATAAAAAAATTTTATTTATTCTTTAAAATTTTTAATTTAAAAAGGTAAAAATATAATCAAAGGTAAAATTATAACAAATAAATTAAAAATTATAATATGAATCCAATAAATTCACATTGAACTAACATTTTAGGCATAATAATCCAAAACCCTTGTATAAATTGATACAAAATACCAATAATTATTAAATAATTTTATTACATATAATACAATATTAGAATATTTGAGAATTTGTATAAAAAATTTAATATAATATAGATTATTCGAAAATTCGTATATAAAATTTATGTTTATAGTATTATGAATTGATAATCGTATCTTCCACAAACTGCTTAGTAAATGGGTTTGGAAAACACCCCCCAAAAAAACAGTACTCTGAGAATAGTGCGGAAGAATTTCCGACTCCCAGCATAAGCAATTGCGTCACTCTTACTCATTCGCTTCCTCTTGCCCATCTATAAATTGTTACCTTCCATATCCTGCTTCCACACGACACAACTGGGAAAATGAATAAGGCTGAGTTAGTTCTCATCCCTTCTCCCGGGACCGGACACCTAGTATCAGCCGTGGAGGTAGCAAAGCTTCTTGTTGACAGAGACGAGCGACTTTCCATCACCCTACTCACTATTAAGATTACAAATGACGACAAGGTCGTAAGATATACTCAATCACTCGCTCAATCAAACTTAAGCAAACGTATCAAGTTCCTAGACCTGCCTGCTGACGAAGTACAGGAATACGACCCCAAGAGCTTCTTCACCACTTTAATTGAAAGCAAGAAACCACAAGTCAAAGAAGCTGTTAACAAAGTCAAAACGCAGTCTCCAATCGCAGGGTTCGTTCTCGATATGTTCTGCACGTCCATGATGGAAGTTGCAGACGAATTCGGAGTTCCCAGCTATATTTTTTTCACCTCCAGTTTGGCGTTTCTCGACCTCATGTTTCACATTCAAGCTCTTCACGATGTACAAAACGTATTCACTACTGAGTTGAAGGAAGACTCGGACATTGAGTTCGCGGTGCCGAGTCTCGTCAACCCGCTTCCGGCAAGGTATTTGCCCTCCGTGACGTTTAACAAAGATTGGGTGTCTATGTTAAACGAGCCCGCTAGGAAGTTTAGACGAACTAAAGGTATTATAGTAAATTCATTTGCAGAGCTGCAACCCCATGCTGTGACCTCATTCTCGGATGGGAAGACTCCTCCCGTTTACCCGGTGGGACCCGTTTTGAATATCAAAGGTGAGAATTACGATCTGGGTCCCGGTGGGGCCCAGAAGAGGGAAGAAATCCTGGCGTGGCTTGACGATCAGCCGGAATCATCTGTGGTGTTTCTTTGCTTTGGCAGCATGGGAAGCTTCGACGAGGATCAGGTTAAAGAGATAGCTCGCGCGCTGGAGCTTAGTGGACAACGTTTCCTGTGGTCCCTACGGCGGGCCCCAACGCAGGATAAGTTCGAAATGCCTAGCGAGTACAGGGATTTGACGGATGTCCTCCCGGAAGGTTTCTTAGATCGAATGGATGGCATTGGGAAGGTAATCGGTTGGGCTCCGCAGGTTGCTGTACTTGGCCATCGTTCGATTGGGGGGTTTGTATCTCATTGCGGATGGAATTCTATTCTGGAGAGTCTATGGTTCGGCGTTCCAATCGCCACGTGGCCATTGTATGCGGAACAGCAATTTAATGCATTTGAGCTGGTGAGAGAATTGGAATTAGCGGTGGAAATTAAAATGGATTATAGGAAGAACTTTCTGAGTCAGAATCCGACGGTTGTTAGTGCTGATGTTATAGAGAGAGGAATCCTTGGTGTGATAGAACAGGATAGTGGTATTAGGAAAAGAGTTAAGGAGATGAGTGAGAAAAGTAGAAAAGCATTGATAGACGGTGGATCTTCGTTCTCTTCCATCGGCCGATTCATCGATGATGTATCAAACAACATGCAATCGTAGGGTACAAATTGTTATTATTTTTTTTAATATTTCTTTGTTGTAGTAGTTTAGTTTTTTTCTTTTAGTTGATTTTGATGATGTAAAATTTATGGTTACTGCCTTTTTATTTAATTTTAATAATATTTCTTTTTATTTTGTAATTAATATTATCAAATATTCAGTCAGTTTTCAAGTTTCCATTTTCAAATACACCCTTAATTTATTAAAAACTCAACATATAAAAATAATTAGAATAATTAATTAATAAAAAATCAAAGTCATCGTTTTAGGTCAGGTTACAGTATATTCGGTTATAAATACATCAACTTTAAATCTTTCAATATATTTCAACATTTTATTGTATTTATGTAAATATATAAATTGAGAATTGCAAAAAAACATTGTATTTATGAAACAATTTTTAAGAACAACTTACAAATTAATTTTTTAAATATATATTGTTAATTTAATTATATAATTTTATGATTTGATATTATTAAAATATAGAAATTTAAAGAATGCAAACCCTAACAAATATTTTATATCCAAATACATCTCAAGTAAAGTGTCATGAGTGTATTGAATAATAAAAAAATGAATAAAAAATTATAAAAATTTAACACATATATATATATATATATATATCAACTCATTTGTTACTTTTAAAATATATTTCAAAATAAAAAATTTATAATAAATAATATGTTAAAAATTTTAGACTTACATTAATTAATTGATTTTATATTTTTAAATAATTAATCGATTAATAGATATTATAATGTATTAAATCCATTATGTAATTTTACTAAAATTAAACATTGAGCATCTAATTATTATAGGCTTAGTTGAGTAGTAAAATATAAGCAATTTTGTTAAATTGAAGCCCATAATAGAAGGTCCTAGTTAGTACATTATTGATAAGATTTTGCTACGTCCTCTCTCTACTTTAAATATAAGATAGGTTATACCTATAAATAGCATTGCTCCATTGAAAAGTTGCGATTTAGAAATAGATAATAAAAAGAAAGATTATAGCAGATAAATATTAATCAAAGAATGGCACAAATAGGCACACATTATCAATTCTATTATGTTAACATATTTACAGTATTTTATACTCATATTAATATGATCAAATTCAATTATTCCGCTATATTTTGTTGATTAACTTAATAGTTCATAACTTAAAAAAATTATTATATGTTATATAAGAGCTTTTATATATGATTATTAAATCTATAATTAAACTTTTTTATTTTATTTAAAATCATTTTTTTTCTTTATTATTTTATGTAAAAATTTTAATCAATTAAGATTCAAACCTTAGAGCTTTAATTGATCTTATTATGATCATTTTATTGATATAAAATTTGCTTTCTAATTTAACTTATATAGAGATAATTTAGAGTTTAAATATTGAAATATTTTTATTAGATCTAAACCGTGATTCTTTGATTTTGAGTATTTTATTCAAAATTTATGGATGGGGTTTATGTATAATTGAATTATAAATGTTCTAGGAATATGCTTGATTCACTGACATTGAAAATTTGGTTGAAAATTGAAGAATGGCACCAAATACCTAATTTTGTTAAAATCGAATATGTTTCTTGGATTTGGGTCAATTTTACAAAAAAAACTTGGGAAAATAAAGCTCAAAATTGATTTCACAGTATATTAAAACCTATGTGTAGGCTTTAGAATCGTGAAATTTGGGTTAAAAGTTAAAAAATTATAGTTAGGTCAAAATCATGTCACAATAACCCGAATTGCAAAAATTCATTTTGCAAATGAACCGATTAGAGGTTGAAGGCATGTGTACCACACACATGCTGGTGTGTGTAATGCATGACAAAGACTTCAATGTAAGGTGTGATGAACAAGTGTAAGGGCGTGTGTGACACATGTGCAGGACTCGTATCATCACACACACTGAATAAAAAAAAAGGGGTTTGACACAGTTGCTCACAATGCCCACGCGCAGGCAGTGGCACATATGGATCAAGTGGGTGTTATGATGCTTATTTTGGCCCCTAATTTTTTTCATTTTGTATATTTTTAATTTTGAAAAATTCTAGATGACCAAATTTTATATTTGATTGAAATAACAATTAACTTAGAATTTTCTTTTGCTATGAATTAATAATTCCATAAAGAATAATTTTATGTATATTAGTAGATGTGTAAAATAAAATGATAGTACTCACTCTCTCTAATTTGATAGTATTTACCTATACTCTCCAATACAGTTTATAAACACACATTTAGAATAATAGTATGAATATAAGATTAATAAAAATTGTTGTTTGATAAAAATAATATAATTTATTTAGAAGTACATGTCGTAAAGTACTTCATATTGTTTGATAAATTTTGGGTACTATTGATTGGAACATTATTTACAAATTATCAAAGTTTATACACTGTCGAAGTTCTTTTATGTCAAAAATTAATATGTACAATTGTCTGCCTAAAGGAAGTTGTTGTGTACATTAATTTTTTAAAAATCACATGAAATTAAAATTTTAAATATTTTATGATGGAGATATATAATTTAAGAAATTTATCTGCCCAAAGGAGATATATTTTAAAAGTTATATATAATTCTCCTCTCTGTTATTATAATGGAGATGTATGATTTAAAAATTTTATCTATTTAAAGGGGATAAATTGTTAAGATTATATGTAATTCTCCTTATTGTCTTTCAAACTTCATGTTATGAAATATAATATTATTATATTATATACTCTGTCCAAAAAAAAGTTTATAATATGACGAATATTTTATTAAATTACTTACTGTCCAAAATTAATCTTGTTGCATTTTTTATGTGAGAAACAGTTTCTTTAACTATGAACAACAATAATGCCACTGTTAAAATGTTGAATGGTTCAAACTATAAAAGGTGGAGACAAGACATTGAGTTTGCTCTAAGTATTGTGGATATAGGTTTAGCCCATCATAAGGATGAACCACCCAAGCTCAATAACAAAAGTTCTACAAATAAAAAGGCTCATTATGCTAGATGGGAAAAGTCTAACAGACTAAGCCTTATAATTATAAAGAGGTTAATTGCTGAGCATCTCCTTAATAGTTTACCAGAAATTAAGAGTGCAAAAGAATTTCTTAAAGCAATGGGTGAAAGATATAAAGTGTCAGCTAAGGCTCATGTTGGTAATTTAATAAATGAATTGATGAATATAAAATATGATGCTACCATAGGAAGTAAAGAATTTATACTCAGAATGGTTCATACTCAATCCAAACTTAAGGCTTATAAAATCATCCTCACCGATGATTTTATTATATCTCATGTCCTAAATAACTTGCTAGTAGAATTCAATCAAATTAAAACTACATATAATTGATTTACAAATAAATTATTATACTCAAATATAGGTAGTCTTGTTATAGTATAGTTCAGTGAGTCCAAGTGTCGTATCTACAGGAAGTATTTTTCTAAGAGTTCAATTAGTTTATATCTAAAATAAGGTCCAATAGCAAAAGTCCAATGCAAAGGTAAAATATATAATAAATAAATTTTAGAAGAATAACTATCAAATTAAAATTATATATGCAAATTAAAATACTAAGACTTTAGAAATTAATATTTTACGATGATGGTTAGTAAACTAGATCTCATTTTATGACTCAATTGAGATAAACTAAAGAGTTTTCTTAATCGGAAGATAAAAATCATTTAATGCACAAAATATGTATTTTCTATAAAAAATCAATATTTGATTAAAAACTTGCC
>JAWDEX010174528.1:0-15247 GCA_035221805.1 Trichilia hirta | reverse complement strand
TGGAAGGAAGAGGAGGCAGACAGGTGCAGCTTTCAGAGGGAGAGATCCGTCAACTTTGTGTCAACGCTCGCCAAATCCTCCTTTCTCAGCCCAATCTTCTTGAACTTGAAGCTCCAATTCGCATCTGTGGTCATCTCTCTCTCTCTCTCTCTCTCTCTCTCTGGTTCTATTGATGGTATTGAATTGTGAAATTAGAGCATATTTGTCTATGGTTTTTGGTATTTCAAGGTTTGTTTTGGGTAAGATTATGAGGGAATCAGTCGTTGAAGAAAAGTTTTGATTTAAATTTTTGTTTTTCTTGTAATTTTGTATGCTAAGTGGGGAATTGAGTTAGAATTTTAATCTGGGTATGAAAAAAATTAATTATGGGTATACTTTATGGATCCAGCCTTATAAGATGGATTGTAAATTTTAATTTCTCTCGGTATTGTGAAATTTGCAAATTATCTAAAACATGTTAAACGCACATGTGAAATGGGAAGCCAATGCCGTTGTTTTCTAAAAAAAGAGGTTCCATTTGCTCAAGTTCACAATGTCATGAAAGTAGACTATTTACTTTTTGCCCCCGGAATCTGGTATTTCTAACATCACAGATCTCTTTCAGGTGATGTTCATGGTCAATACCAAGATCTCCTCAGACTGTTTGAACATGGTGGGTACCCTCCTGCGGAAAATTACCTCTTTCTTGGGGATTATGTTGATCGTGGCAAGCAAAGTTTGGAGACAATATGTTTACTTTTGGCCTACAAAGTAAGATACCCTGAAAAAATTCACCTCTTGAGGGGAAACCATGAAGATCCTAAGATCAATCGGATTTATGGATTCTATGATGAGTGTAAAAGGAGATTTAATGTTAGGCTTTGGAAAATATTTACTGATTGCTTTAATTGCTTGCCTGTGGCTGCACTCATCAATGAGAAAATACTTTGTATGCATGGTGGACTCTCTCCAGAATTGGAAAATTTGGATCAAATAAGGGATATCGCTAGGCCGACTGATATTCCTGATAGTGGTCTCCTATGTGATCTGCTATGGTCAGATCCAGATGCTAACGTTGATGGCTGGGCAGACAGCGATCGGGGTGTTTCATGCACCTTTGGAGCAGATGTAGTTGCCAACTTCTTGGAAAAGAATGATCTTGATCTTATATGCCGTGGCCATCAGGTAAGCCGATTTCATATTCAGCAGACTGAATATCCATTTACATCGGCATATTTTACGTCATGTGCATCCAATTGAAGCTTTTCTTGGCTTTCATGCCTCTTGTTTTCTAGCCATTTTTATGATTCTTGATGTTTCAGCCAGGATCTGTTGCTATGCAAACTTGTAGGAGAAATACTTAAGATTTTTGTTGTCTAACACCAATTCTACCTGTTAGCTACAGGAAGCATGTATCTGCATTATTTAGACAATATTACATTATTTATTGTGGCTATCAGTTGTGTTAACCTAGTTGCCCATTGTTCAAGACATCCTCTTACCGCCTTCTATAGAAATCCTTGATAATATGCAGCATATATAATTATTGGGTTGAGAAGTGTAAGTAAGGTCATATTCTAATAGTCATTAAACCATCAAACTATCAGAAGGTCAAAATAATTGCGAGAGATTTGAGATATCTGCACTTTGCATAACACCCCTGCACCCCCGAGACCAACACCAGCATAGTTAGGAGGAACCTGAAAATTACTGATTTTATGTTCAATTGTAGGTGGTGGAGGATGGATATGAGTTCTTTGCTAAACGAAGATTGGTTACAATATTTTCAGCTCCAAACTATGGTGGGGAGTTTGACAATGCAGGTGCTCTATTAAGTGTTAACGAAGGTCTGGTGTGTTCGTTTGAGATATTGAAGCCAGTGGATAGATCATTTCCAAGCACTTCTAATTCAAAGGGGCTTCTGAAGAAGGTATGCTTAAATTTTCTTGATCATACATTATTTTATATATGAACATGTTATGATCTGGAATATATTCTTACAAGATATTGCTTTCCTGTCATTGTTTGAACAGTCCCATAAAACTGGGAAGATTTGATGTTGAAAAAGGGATTTTCTGGAGATTCTTTTAGTTCAAATAGGAGAGACATGAAGCTGGTGCTAAAGTTTTGATTCCATGAAGAAGCTGCCTTTTCTGAGTGAGCTTGATGATAAATTTAATTGAAATCGAAAGTATTATGCAAAAAATGAAAAAACGAATGTGTAAATTAACAACTCGGGCTTATCTTCTTTGGAGGAATTTGCATTTGACATCTCTTCTGGTAACAGCTGATTGGTCTGGGAATGATTTGAAGATGGCATGCCTTGGTTCGTGTCTTGCGTAGTACATTGTTTTTGTGCTTGATCATGTTTTTCTTATTGCTCAAATGGCTTGCGTTTAAAAGCAATATTGGAGGCTAAGAGTCTCATTGATTGATTTCTGTTGAATGACTAATTTTGTACATAATATATTCTATTTTAACTAATACTATTAATATTTTAACTTCTTAACAATTGCAATCGATAAGAGGATTCAACAAAGCAATAATAAGTTCTCCAGTCTATTTTGCACTGACGTTCGATAATGTGGACACTTGCAGTCTCAATAATTTGGTAGCTGAACTGCAGGTTCTGTAAGACTACGAGAAAGATTCCAAACTGTTGAAAGTTAAAATATAATCGAGGGACAATGAGAAATAGTAGAAAACAAGAAACTTGGAAACAAGTTTAAAACTCGTCAAAACTTGAATTTTGTACTGCAAAATGTTTAATATACAACCCAGAATCCTGTTAATCAACATGGATAATTATGTTTGCATACAAGTAGACTATTATCGTCGATTTCCTTTCCTATTTCCCTGACTTTGCCTGGTTCATCCTTCCTTCCAGTGTCCTTGCAATGCGTTGAATAGCTGCTAGCTTTTGGAGCTGACTGAAATAAGGAAAAAAAAAGGTCCAAACTACTGAGTAAAATTTTAATCTCTGAAGGAACTTAATCGCTCTGAGCGAATCAAATGCAAGCCTTGCCGCAGATTCTACAGCTACAGAACAGCATGGCTAGAGAGAATTATTTCACGAAGATATCACTGACTTGGGAAGGCTAAATATTGAGCTCAAAATTATCAAGAAATATGAAAGTAAAAGGTGGTTGTTTGGGAAAGCCATATAATAAAAAGCTTAACTAAAGAGTAGAATAAAACAAAAAATTTAGATCTCATAAGCAGTGGCAAGAGTCTGACCTGATGAACAATAAACCTGCTGTAAGAACCAATCCTCCTACTGCCCAAGAAAATCTCTCGCTAAATTGCATTTCCTGCACCCACTGCTGAAAATCTCCTAATATGCCTATATTCTCAAATTTCTGCAGCATTTTAGATCGTGATGCCTTCGACGAATCAGCAGCCTTATCCAAACTTGCTTTACCACCGTAGCAAGATGTCTCTTCCAAATCAATATCCTTATCATCGGGCAGTTCAATAGCAAAACCTACAGCAAGACAGAGTTCTGTGCCATTAGAGACCCACTCCGCAGCTCTGCCACAAGCAAAGTTTTTTACTCCACATGGTGCTAGAACCTAGCAAGAGAAATTCTCATCAAAAAATTTATTTTGTCAAACATTCGGAAGGAATATATTAAAGTTCTGACTTTCTAAAATCATTAGCACAAAGGCAAAGACTACGAGATATGGCTTACTTTACTAATTCTCTAGGCAAGCCCATCAATCCGTGGTTTATTTCAACGAGAACTGCTAGAAAAAAATCTGATTGCTTAGTGGGAAGAAAAACTACCAGGTGTATGATTAAGTAGTGTACCAAAGCTCTACAACCAAAAGACTATTAACCAACCCAATCCACAACTTTAGAAATTAGCTGCATACCTGTGTCTTAACGTCCACGAGAAGTAAGCGTTAGAGCAAGCCTCATAAACTGTATCACAGACTGAAGCAAATAAACGAGGGGTTCCAGCTTGAATGCCAACAATTGGATCACAAATAGAGCATTCCAGTAGTTCCCATAGATGCAAGCATTCTTGGCTTGCCTCCCCAGTTGAGGCAAGACTCCTAATTGACAGCAAAGCAGGATGTGTCTGGGTAGCAGCACAACAGGTTTTTTTGTGGAAGACCTTACAAAGGGTCAAATCATTCTGTCCCTTGCTTGCCTTTTTTGGAGGTTTCCCTTCAGATGAGAATGGTTCGAAGCGATCACCTTGAGAAATGCACACTCCACCATGTTTTCCTCTGTACATATATTTTCGAGGAATTTAAAAGCTGGAAATACAAACAGAAAATTTACTAATAATATCTTTCGCAGCCAATGGAGTCCCCTACATATACCAAGCACAACATCAAGATTGACCACCATAGGCAAACTTAATGCAACTATAAAGTCTAGCCTCCAGTTTATGCATTGGTCTTCAAAGATCAACAATTCATCTGTGGCAAGGTGTTATCATATGCATGAGCCCGAGTACTTGATTATTTTAATTAAGTACATCAATGATATCTGTTCCATGGCAATACGAAAAACCCCTAAACGCTGTGAATATTGACTTTTGCAGCTTTTGTTCTGGGCTAGGGCATGTACAATGAAACATTAACGTTTGTCATTATTTTGCTACTCGCTGGAGAATAATACCCGTTTCCTGCGTGTGCAGGCTACAACTTTATGCCAATTGGTATCAGCCAGCATCAAATCATGGTATGAAAGACAAGAAACAACTACCCCACCACTGTATTCCAGATGAAATTCAGAGATAGAGGGAGATTAATTAGCCATGACAACCTAATTTAGCACATTAATAAGGAACCTTCCTAAAACGTTTAACAAAAAAATCTCGTTACATTTTCATCCTTCAGTATACCAAAAGAGCGATTAAAAATCCGCTCGGTTAAGCAGTTAAAGCAACTATTCTATTCAGTTCAACTAAATTCCTCTCTGGCAATACCAAAACACCATAAAGACTAGAAATTAACATATAGAAACCAAGCAATGATTTTTCTCATAAACTCAAAAAGGGTTTGCCTCAAAATCAATGTAAGAACAATACGTGCTACGGAGTAAGTAAAACGAAAATCCATTAAACATGGAATCCTAACAGAGAAAGATAAGGGCGATTTAGCATGAGATGGAAAAGAAGAACCAAAATCGAGATTCCATAAACCATTTTCTCTCTTAAAGTTCGATTTATATGCTTGACATTTAACACAGCCGAAGTTTGGACTGAGAATTTGAAGGAAGAAAAAGAATAGGCAAGTAGAAAGGGGCCAGTCGCCGTGGTGCTTTACATTTAAAACAGTAGTAGTTGGGACTGGGAATTTGAAATGGGGTTTATAATTTGAATCACCATTTGATTATTCAAAACAAATTCAATGTAATTAGATAGTTTCAATTATAAAATATTAATTTAAATAATAAATAAATTTAATTTTTTAAATTTATTTATTCATTTAATATATTATTTCTAAGTATAAATTTTAATTATAATATTTATTTTAAATACTATTAATTTGAATCTATTATATTTTTAATTCACAATATTAATTTGAGTTATTTTAAAATTTTAAAATATTAATTTTTTATTTATAAAATAAAATTTATTTATTTTATTCTATTTATAATTATATTTAACTAAATTAATTTAAATAATAAATAAATTGAATTCAAATTAACTCAAATTAAATTCGTTTATTCACATTATTATCTTTAACTTAAAGGAATATTCTTAAAAATTATCACACTTTTATCTTATTTTTAAAATTAATCATTGTTAAAATATTGTTTTAAATTAAACCAAATTATTCTCATTTGAGTAATAATATTCTCAAAAAATTCAAACAAAAATTTGCAGATACATTTTTCTTCTTTCAAAATTATCCACTTACTCTCCGCTCTACTTTTAAATTAATTAAGTTCGTAAGTGAATTTATCCCCCTTTCATTTGAAGATATAAAAATATACACTCTCTATTTTTAAATTCTTATTCTGCTTTGAAATTGAATAAATTCAAATTTAAAAAAAGTTCAAAAGTGAATTTATTTTTAAATTTAACCAATTTTATCTAAAAATACATTTTCTAAAAGTAGAGAAATGTATGACTTTTTGTTTTAATTTTTTAAAAATATTATTGTCAAAATAAAAAAATATTTAATTTAATTAAAAAAAATTTTTACAATAATCAATTTTAAAATTAAAATTAGAATAAAATATACGACCATCTTTAAAAATATCCCAATTTGAAGAAACGAGAAATTATTGAAATACGAGTAACCCGTAATCGAATAAAACAAATATTGATCCGAATCCAGTTAAAAAATTTAAATGGGCAACCTCCACACTGAAACCCAATTTAAAACATATTTTAAAATAAAATATTTAATATTTACTAATCTTTTTGCAAAGAAAAGAAAAGAGAGAATATTTAGTAATCTGAACATCTAAAAGAATGTAAAAATGAATGTTTGAAACTTGTCAAAACAGTAAATAAACGAGAAAAGTTTAAAAATGATCATTAATATCATCAAAAGAAATAATGATTTTGATTGTTTAATTATAAAGAATTGGGCATTTGTTAATGTTTAGTGACAATAAACCTCGAGGGTAGGGACCCATTTATTACCAATAATTATATTATTGGAATAGGAGACTTTGTTATAACTTCTAGCAAGGGTGGCCAGTGGGATAAACAAATTATATTCAGGTGGCTCTTAAATAAGTATAATAAAATTTATTTACATCAATAATGAACAAAAAAAATATAAATTAAATTTATTTTAATTTATATAAAATATTAAATTTAAAAAAATCTTAATATAAAATTAAATTTATTTTAATTTAGAATTTAATTTTAAATTTTTATGTACTTTGAGTAATTAAAAAAATAAATGAATATGAATTGAATAGGTTATATTCGGGGTTGAGTTTCACCAAGGTAGTGGGCTAATAAAAGTAATTGATTCAATAAATTTAAATTTATAAATATATTTACCAGAATCTTAAATAGGTTTTAGATAAATTGATAAGATATAAATTTATTAATTAAACTAACTAATGAATCTATAAGTCTAAAGATGAATACAATTCTTTTAATAAAGGAATAATATAAATTTAATTTGTTTATTATTTATGAGAGAAAAATAAAAGTAAATGACAAAAATAAGACCATGGCCATGTAACTCGGATAGCTAGTTGAAAACTTTGACCTGCTTGCTAGAATAACATAAAAAAGCTATTTTCAGTCAACGACCTAGAGCTTTCATCCACATCATCATCTTAACTACATCATTTTTAACTCAATAATAAATCACTCTTTAAAGCTGGAGCCTTGCTAATAGGTTAAATTTTAACTCGAAGGTCAAGAATACTATTTAAATTCTCACGAGACAAATCCTTAAATAAAACTCAAGAATTTAACCTGGACAGGGCATTAGAAATCTTTCCACAAGAATAGAGTCATATGTGAGCTACACCCTAAGGCCATCCTAGGAAGTGACACGAAATAGAAATAATCACTATTAGGTTCACAGTCGGTAGTTATAAATTGGCAATAGCAAAAATAGGATTATTATGGAAGAGGTTATATGTCAAATAAAATCCCTTGTTCAGTTGTACATGGCACCGTTGTTTATCAAGCAACCCTTTGGTGTAAGTGAACCAAGTCAAAAAATTTAAAAATAAAAAAATAAAAAATAAAAAAAAAACAATGTAATGATTATGAGGCAATTAATTAACCCAAGGTCACACATAAATCTCCTGTAAAAAATATCAGTTAATCCCATTCTTCATGAACCCACGTAAAAATACTTGAAAGACATAAAAGCTATCTCTATAAAAAAAAAATCAAATCCAACAAAAAAAGGTTAGCTTTTATCGAGGTTCAACCACTGTTTATTGTCTTTTTCATTTCATCTCTTGCAAGCTCTTAAGTGGCAACCCAGTAAATTACTCTTTCACTCACTTTTCTTTCTTTCTCTTTTTCCATTGTTGCTGACCCGTCGAACTCTAATTTAGTCATTAAAGTTTTTTTATTAAGCAGTTGGCACAACTTTAAGTTTTACTTGTGTTTATAGGTTTTTAGCGAGTAATGACCATCAGACCTTTAATCTGAAATGCTCGAAGTTAACTCTATTATATCATAAACTGTATAGTGTTTGTCCGAACTTTATTTATTAATAGCTATTGACATGTCGAAAATATGAATAAAAAAATAAAATCGTTATTTATTCAAATGATAATAAAATAGATTATCAAGTCAATGTTAAACTAAAAAGCTAACTAATTTTTAATAGAGGTCAATTTTTTGTTAAAAATTTGGGGAACTTGATGTTTAGGAGAAAAATAAAAGAAATTAAGCTACATGGCGGGGATAGCCAGCTAAAGAACATGACGTACCAGTCAGGATGATGCTACAAAATCTTTCTCAGTCAATAAGCTAAAGCCCTCATCAATGCCACCATCTTACAAGAATTTTTTAAGTCAATATTGCAGTTATTAGAGCCTTGCTGATAGGCTCAACCCTAAGGGTACTGTTTAAATTATTTAAGATAGGCTCTTTAACAAAATCTAGGATGTTAAATTCTTTCCATAGGACTAGAAGCCACATGCGAGTATAACCTGAGGCCATCCTTAGAAGGGATTTGAATAGAAGTCATCAGTTTTAAGTTTACCATTAATAGCTATGAACCAACAACAATGGGATTATATTGGAAGGGGCCACGTGTCAAGCACTTTAATTGCAACCCCTTATTGAGATGTACAAGACACCGTTACTTGTCAAGTAACTTTTCGCAAATAAGTAAACAAGGCAAAAAAAAAAAAAAAAAAGAAAAGAAAATGATCCAATGATTATGAGGTAGTTGATTAACCCAAGGTCACATGTATGCCTTTTGTAGAAAACATCAATCAGTCTCCTTCCAGAGCTTACATGAGAAAATTTAAGAATGATGACTGCTACCTCTATAAAAAAAAAAAAAAAAAAAAAAAAAAAAAAAAAAAAAAATAGTTAGCTTTTATTAAGATTTGACTACTGTTCGTTATCCTTTTTATTTCATCTCATTAACCTAAACAACCTAATAAACTGCCCTTTCACTCACTTTTTCTTCTTTTTTTTTCCTTTGCTTTTGTATTTTCAAACCCTAACTTAGACACTGAAAGTTTTTTGCCTAGCACTAAAATCATTCTTAAATTTCTCTACGTTTGTGATTTCTTAGCAAACAGTAACTATTAGACCTTTAATGTATAATGCTCGAAGTCAATTTTATTATATCATAACCTACAAGTACTCATTAAAATTTTGTACACCAAAAATATTAATTTTTTTTAACTAAAATTTATTTCTTCATGTCAAATTTGTGTTAAATATAATATCATAACTTAAATTGACATCTTAAATTTAAGGGATCAATAAGGGAAACATTTGTCAACTGGTGCCTCAGATTCAACCAATCACAAGGTAACTTAGTCTCAGCTAAATTAGGAGCATGCAATTTTTTTAAAAAAATATCTAATTTATATCCAAATTTACAAAATAAATGAGTTTTTTTTTTTTTTTTTTTTTTTTTGGGGTGGGGTGGGGTTGGGGGGTTATTAAATTAATAAAAAGTATGTTAGGATCTTTACTATCACATTCATAATCAGTCCCAAAAACCGTGTTTATTGTTTAACTTGAGACTTGTGTCTCGTGTCATCTTAAGAAGTTATTAAGATGATAAATTAATAACAATTGTATCTTCACTTAATCTTTAAACGAGATTATGTTTGATAAATAGCTATTTGTATTTAATTACCCGTTTAAAAGTCATCTCACAATAACAATCAGTAAAAAATTACATCACCTATAATTCGAGTCCTAAATCGTATCCCAACTACTTTACATTATAAGAAATTAATGTAAAAGAAAGCATTACGTAGTCCAATTATTTAATACCAAATTGCATCTAGATGGTTCCATTTTTAGCAAACATTATCAGGAACTCCCTGTCAAAATCAAGCCACCATAATGTTGCTTTTACCCCAACACATAAAATATTAAAGAAAAAGTTAAACGCAAGTGCTTCATATTATTCCACCAAGGGCCAAAAGCACTTTAACACCACAAACTAAGAGCCGACACAAAAACTGAGAGAGAAGTACGAGTTCTTATATAAAATACAACCGCCGCCTATACTACATACTAACCACGCCCCAAGCACGCATGCACAATCTCTACACATATTACATATTACAAGCCCTGTCTCACAGATCATGCTCAAGCTTTGATAGATCTTACTACATAGTTGGTAAATATGTACGTCTAGAGACAAAGCACGTACCCACTTCATACATATATAAAAGCAAACATTTTGTTGAAATGTTATTAACATTTCACACGTCTGAAATGTTATTAACATAAAAGCAAGCCCTGTTTCTTCTCGTGTTCACATATCACACGTCGTAAGAAGCAGTAGGGCTCCGGAGCCCAGCTTCATTCTTCTTCTCATATGCGTCCGATGTAGATCGTCTGCGAAACCGAAAAGATTCTCTACCACCTGAGCATCATCATCATCACCCACATAGATGTTTTCTTTCTCAGTAATGAACTCTGGTGCGTGTTGAAAATAATGATCAAATAGTTTCACCCAAGCTCCGCTACACTACAATTTATATATGTGTATCTCTCTCTCTCTCTCTCTCTCTCTCTCTCTCTAGATAGATATATATATATATCTGTACACACACACACACACACACACAAAAAAAAAAAAAAAATTATAGATTATTAACAAATATTTAAAATTATAATGCTATCTAACAGTTAGCCGGTATTAGTTTTAGCTACACCTAACACAAATCGTTCAATATTCATGAACTTCATCTTATATTCCTTCTAAACCAACCTGTCATACGATTACTAGTCTTCGTTTGTGTTAACGCCTAACTTTCAATAATCAATTCTTTTGTGTTCTCAGAAGTCACACCAAGCTTTTGTCTTTTGAGAATGAATACTAGTGAACATTAACACGTCCTCTTAAAACACAAGTCAACATAACATCTTCTGTTAACCCATATCACATTTATCTATTGCAACAATCAAACTTATACGAAGTTATAATTAACCGTAACTGTTTGAATTGGTAATTAGAATTATAATCCAAATGCATGAAATATACCATTCGTGGACAAAAAAAAAAATCCATCCGCCATATAACTCAATATTTGGTGCTTTCCACATCATAAAATGTTGGTAAAGATTTGTTGTGGATCCATTACTTAGACGGAGAATCTGTTCAATAAAAGCTATTTGTATTCTGTGACCAAGAAGAAACAACTAACTACTGCATGGGCATTTAGAACTCCGTCAAATAAAGCAACTTCAATAAGGGCAACTTGATCTAGACACACAAACAGCCAAACATGGCCTAGAAAGTAGAATCCCATAAGCCACGCACAATTCTTTTCGCGGGTTAAGGGCAAATGTGTCATTTTAGAACCAGTACAGACAAAAGCAATAGGATAATTACATTCCCCTAACATAACGTTGGATTATCGTTATATTATATTGATCAATAATACAGCCACAAAATAACCAAAATACCCTCAACATGCGACCTACTGATTGACAAAATTATATCTAATCAGTTTGCCAAATGCCACTTCCATGGTTTGCCCATAAGCTCCAATTTTATAGGAAGGGTGATTTTCGTCAATAAAACAAAAGATGGAGGGCAAATTTGTCATTTGATAAAAATGAAGGTTAGGTCTTACCGGAGAAGGGAGAAACCGGAGGAGTGGAGCCGGCGGGAGACACTGGCGGGGAACCGTTCTGATAGCTAGGTGGTTTAACTATCATGATGCTGCGTGTAACCTTCGGCGCATCTAAAGGTAATTCATCGCCGTCTGATCTCACGTTCCCGCCAACAGACTCTACTAGCAAACAGTCATCGAAATACAACAAAAAAATAAAAGAGAAATCAGTTTCTACATCTTCGATTTTCCAGCATATTTTCTCAACGATGGTGTTAATCCCAAATTCATAAATTATTCTTATCCGATTTACATGTAACCATCAGGTTAGTTAAACTATGAGTTAACAATTTCCATTCATTCGAAGCTCAAAAAGTCTTAGCCCTGTGATCGGAATCATTCTTATTTGTAGCTTTGATTGCATGATTCAATTTCGTTTTTCTTTATATAGTTTATGCTCAAAATTTGGAACTTTTCACAGATCTGCAAAAACTGTGCTGCCGGCTTTTCCATACCCTTGCCGGAACTTGACCGGAGACTGAAGGTCGAGTGCTTCCGCAGCTTTCCGAGCCCGGTCTCAGGTCTAGGCCCAGCCAATGTGTCGTCCCACAACTGGTCAAGCAAACCCATGGCTGACGTTAACAAGACAGTAGTATTTTAACAAGCCTCGCTGAGGCGTAGATAGAAAAAAAGAGGGTGCAGTGCTGTAGATATTTAACGTGGAGATAGTGATAAAGGTCGAACAATTTGTTTAAAAGCCAAACGGTTTTGTCGGATCGGAGTAGATCTTCACCGTTGTCGAAGATCT
Organism: Trichilia hirta; assembly: GCA_035221805.1. NCBI lineage: Eukaryota > Viridiplantae > Streptophyta > Magnoliopsida > Sapindales > Meliaceae > Trichilia > Trichilia hirta. Next base: position 2,745 of record JAWDEX010174528.1, on the reverse strand, counting down.
GTAACATGAGGTGACAAGTACATGGATGAGCGCGTCCGAAAGGATAAGATCGATATGACAGGACATGGGTCCCACGGACTAGGAGTAATCTCATACTAAGACGAACACGTGGCGCCAAAGATAGAAATGAGATGACTGGTCACGTGAAGGTTGCTTTTGCCAATACTTCTCCTCCTTTTATCTATTTGGGCATTGAACAATGACCTTGGGTTTTCAAGTAAATTACAAAATCAATGGGATTTGTCATCATCAGCCGCTTAGCCGCCATTTATGAAACTTATAGTCTACAGTATATTAATTTAGTATTATAAAATGGAAGGTCAAATTATCAATTTATATTATGATTTTAAGTAGAGAGTCTTATCAACAAATATTTAACTTTTAAATTAATTCAATTAAAGGACGAGAGTTAGAGCCCTTTTTATAGATAATATACCTTATTTACAAAATTTTAAAAAAATTAATAAATTTAAAATAAAAACTTTGCGATAAATTATACTTTAATTATAAGATTAAAGTGAATAAAAAATTTAAAATTAAAATTTTATTAATATATTTGACATTATGATCTTAAGATCACGATAATTATCAAATTTTAATAAAAATAAGTCTATTATAAAATATAAATATTTAAATTTGAGTTATGTATTAAAATAATTTATCTCAAGTATAAGCTAAATTAAAAGGTTAAATTTAAGGATCATCTATCTAATAGTTCAACTATATTTAAGGTACAAAAGATAAGATTTGACAAAATAATACACATATTAAACACCTAAATTATGTGTAAATCACAAAAATTATATGTTAATTTTAAGAGATAACATAGTATAAATTCAAATTAAGTAAATTTATCTAAATAACATGAAAATTTTTTAATAAACCATCTATTAATCCTATTCTCTAAAAGTCTCACGTGATAAAAGTTATGGAAAGAACAAAAAAAAATAACAAAAATAAACATGTAAAGATAATTAAACTATAACTTTTAAGTTAGAATTCTTACTGTTTGTCAATTTTTCTCTTTCTAAAACTTTATAAGTTAACTTAATATCGTAGAGTCTTTGTCAAGTAGTTGGCATTCTTTTGATTATCTATCTAAACTTAAGGATCATCTGTCTAATAGTTCAACTATACTTAAGGTACAAAGGACAAGATTTGACAAAAGAATACACATGTTAAACACCTAAATTATGTGTAAATCAAAAAAATTATATGTTAAATCTTGAGAGATAACGTAGCATAAATTTAAATTAACTGAATTTATCTAAATAACACGTAAATCATCTAGTAAACCATCTATTGATCCTATTCTCCAAGAGTCTCACGTGATAAAAATTATAGAAAGAATAAAAAAATAACAAAAATAAATATGTAAAGGTAATTAAACTATAACTTTTAAGTTAGAATTCTTACTATTTGTCAACTTTTCTCTTTCTAAAACTCTATAAGTTAACTTAATATCATAGATTCCTTCCCAAGTAGTCGGCATTCCTCAGATTATCTGTCTAAATTTAAGGATCTTCTGTCTAATAATTCAACTATACTTAAGGTACAAAGGACAAGATTTGACAAAAGAGTACACATGTTAAACACCTAAATTATGTGTAAATCATAAAAATTATATGTTAAATCTTGAGAGATAACATAGTATAAATTCAAATTGACTGAATTTATCTAAATAAATAACATGTAAATCTCCTAATAAACCATTTGGGGATTCTATTCTCCAAGAGTCTCATGTGATAAAAATTACAGAAAGAATTTAAAAAAATAGCAAAAATAAATATGTAAAGGTAATTAAACTATAACTTTTAAGTTAGAATTCTTATTGTTTGTCAACTTTTCTCTTTCTAAAACTTTATAAGTTAACTTAATATCATAGAGTCTTTTCCAAGTAGTTGGCATTCCTCTGATTATCTGTCTAAACTTAAGGATCATCTGTCTAATATTTCAACTATACTTAAGGTACAAAAGACAAGATTTGACAAAAGAATACGCATGTTAATCACCTAAATTATGTTTAAATCACAAAAATTATACGTTAATCTTGAGAGAACATTGTATAAATTCAAATTAACTGAATTTATCTAAATAACATGTAAATCTCCTAATAAACCATTTGTTGATCCTATTCTCCAAGAGTCTGACATGACAAAAATTATAGGAATAACTACAAAAATAACAAAAATAAAATGTGAAGGTAATTAAACTATAACTTTTAAGTTAGAATTCTTACTATTTGTCAACTTTTCTCTTTCTAAAACTTTATAGGTTAACTTAATATCATAGAGTTTTTGCCAAGTAGTTGGCATTCCTCTGATTATTTTTTGTAATTTTTATATGGTTGTCAACCTTTCATCATTAAAGTTTGACAGATCGATAACAATCATTAGCAGCTAAAATTTTATTTATTGACACCTACAAGTTTAGGGGTTTAATGGTATAGTATCTGAATTTAAGCTCTAAAAAGTTCGTGCATTAATAATCGTCACTATCTATGAAAAAGATTACTGAAAAGCCATTATTGCAAACTAGTAACATATTTATTTAGTTATCTATACAACTTCAAGAACCTAAAAATTTGTAAATATAAACCCAAATCTAAAGAATATGGCAAAAAATATTAAAAGTCAATCCAATAAGAAACCTTTACTTATAAGGGAAAAATCTTATAAATACCACATAATGCAGAATCATTGAATACTCGAGGTTCTAATTCATGTATAACTATTATATTACCTC
>JAWDEX010174508.1:0-15249 GCA_035221805.1 Trichilia hirta | reverse complement strand
CAAACTAAAGATGAAAAAAGTCTAACACTTAGAATTTCAAAAGTAAAACATGGTACAAATAAATGTAATCATTCAAGTCATGATCAGACAGAAGTAACCCTTCATACCTCAACAATAAACCTGCTGAAACTAGAAAGTGTCCAACCAGTTATGCTCCTAAGCAAAGGAAATTTATCATCTAAAAGTGGGATGAGAAACTCCACAATCTGCACATAAACACATTCAATTACAGCATAATGATTTAAAATTACCGCATCACAGACTAGGAAAACATAGAGAAAAGCATACAGCAACACAAACACTAAACTAGGAGATTTCAAGCAAAAAAAAAACACATAACAGCAACCAGACATTCTTCCACATCAAATATCCAAATATATATTTTCCAATGAGTAAATTGATACAACTTCTTCCACAAAATGTTATAAAAATAGTTTGAACAACATGTACACATCAAGAAGCAGGTTCTGCATGGAGTTTAACAAACTCAAATACAAACTTTTAAACGTATATGATCATATATGAAGTTAGAAAAATTACATGAACTTCAGAAGCCTACAGATGCTTGAGATAAAGAAGCAGAATACACTGGAAGAAAGAAAGAAAAACAGAAATGATCTGATTCCATCAACTATAAATCTAGCAGATACTTAATATACAGAGACCACTCTTAAACTAACCGGTATTATGTTTTTCGAACAGCTGAATGAATTAGCTATTTTATAAGTTTAAATTACCTCTGGCAGATAAGGATAAAGACTCTAATGCAACCTTCAGCTACAGCAACAAATGCCAATATTGCAGCTTACCTATTCTTCCATGTTCCATCATCAGAGTTGGCCAGCTTAGCCTGGTGAAGACATAAATATAGAATCACGAGAAATGCCAAGCAAATTAACATTGCCTGTGATTGACTGATTACATGGAGCAAAGGAAACAATCCAAATTGGTAAATCTACTGTATCATTGTCAAGTACCAGACGACCGACACTTGGATCCAATGCCAGTAATCACACATCACACTTTGCAAGATGTATTCATCAAAATGTCTTTAATGTAAAAATATGAAAGATTAATTGCAAACATGCCAGAGTTAGTTGCCCAGGACATACCTGAACTAGAGGTATCAGTGTTGGAAGAATCTCATCTCCATAAACATTTGAAAGAACATCAAGGCCAGCTGCGCTGCATTTTCTCAAGTTCCAAATATTAAAACTGTCATCATACTGCAGAGAACAATCCTTGTATCCTCATATATCTACGAGGTTTTAAAAGTTTTCAAAATTCCTATAAAAAGGATTATGTAATCTTCACCATTAAAGTCAAATCGCTTGCTCATTAAACCAAAATAAACAAAAACACTGGCAAAATAAAATTTATGAATTGAAAAGGAAAGAACAAAAATCACAGAAACTTATATGGGTTTAGCCAATGACTTACAACATCCCTCACATCTTCCACCCATGAAACCGTGACAATGAAAATGAGGTTTTAGATCCTGACGAAAAGAGATTCCAACAGACGAGAGGATACTGAGCTGAAATGTTAACTTCAGGAATGATGGGACCTAATTAAAAGATCAAAGAAGAGTAGCAAAGGCCCCAACGTACCTGATCTCTCTCTGGGATAGACTCATCATCCTGCAAGGACAAGAATAAGATGAAGATACACAAAACAGTAAAAACTATCATCAAATAATAAAACAAAAACATAGTCAAGAAAATTCACCTCTGCATCAATAAGAGACTCATCATCATCCGCATACACATATTCGACAACAAAATCTACATAGGATGATGACACAGCATGAGAAAGCAATTTTGAATGCAGGAAGATAATACAATTGATCAAGAAAAGAACGACTGAAGAGCAAGAGCTATACTGGAACTAGATGTGGCAAGAAATCTTTCAAGAGTTCTGGGTTTAAGTGAGCTTCACAGTATGTTGACTTGATCAAAACACATAACACTCAGTTTAGAACGTCAAAAGCATCTCAGTAATTTGTAGAGTAATTCTTTTGTGAACTCATTTTTAATACACAAGAGCATGCGCACACGCACGCACACACACACACACACACACACACACACATATCAGCACTAGGCACATTACAAATTTCTATGATCAGCTAAACAAACCCATAGAAACAGAAATCCATTATTAATAGACCGCATTATTTCATTCAAACTACCAAACCTGCCTTCTACCAAATAATTTTTATAACTGAATGTGATGTTAAGGGGATACCAAAATTTACACACTTCAAGAACAACCTCATCATCGCTGTCCTTGTTTGTTCACAACATGAATTCAATTATATTCCTCAAACGAGGCTGCAGTATAACATGAAAAATTGCATGTGAGTAAAACAAAATTTTTTTATGCACATAAATGAGAGAGAACATATTGGTCATAATTGCAACTGACAAGCAGATAAATGTGGCTCTAAACTACTTTCCCATTATTGAAAATAAATAAAGCACCAGGCATACAAGTAATATTTATTAATGTATCGGTAAGAGCAAAATAACAATGCACTCCTCCAAGAAAGAAGGATAAGCTTCATTAAGCTGAACAAAAGCCGAGCAAGCCTGTTCACAAAAATAACTTAGCAACACATATTCGAACAACCATATTCTAAAATGAATTTGAAAGTTTAGAAATTTCAAGACTGATAGAAAGATTGAAATTGCAAATTTTGCCAAAACATCAACTGTACAAAACAGACCATCAATATCTACACTGTCGTCTAAAAGGTATGATGAGAGAAAGACATGCAAAGTCTGTTATAATGCAATAACTGAGAAATTTTGGCACTTCTGGTTTTCGTTTAATGATCAACTAGTAGATATGAAATACATTATTGATTCCGCTCCACATTATCAACTGGTGCCAAGATATATTGGTGATTGTTGCGATAGCATCATTGTTATTTGACATAAAGGAGATCCTTACCAACCTCGAGGGTATCGATTCCCCCTCGCACCAAACTTGAAGGGAGAATTTCTATAATTTTTGTTTGTGCATGGGCTGAGGTGGGGTTTGGAGTGTGTGAAAAAAAAAAAAAAAGGAAGGACATCCATAAAGCTCGTGATATCAAGGCACATTAAGAAACTACTCACCAATTTCCAAACCTCAGCAATGGGATCGTAAGCAAAGACAAATGAACCTTGGATAAATTGATCCACGGATAGAAGTAATGCCTATACATAAAATAACAAGTATTTCTGCCACCAAAAAGCTAAAATTTGATACAATTTGAGGGGTCATTGATCCTTACACTAGGCATCAGCATAATGAACTGATTTATTGATCTCAGAGAGAGGTTCCTTAAAGAGGCATGAGATGACTGTTAAAACCGATTTTAAGGGGAAAAATTTATGTGAGGCAGGTGAGACATGAAGAGCAATCATGAATATCAATCAACTAAAAAAAAAAACATGCAATGAGTCAAGTTTCTGGCAAATTTTAATAGCAGTAATTGCTTTCACCTGAAATAGTCTAGGTAAGAATACATTGATTGGACGTTTGACCAATCTGGGCACTTCTAAATCAAGCTCTTGAGGAATATCTTCACAAATCTATTGTCCACAAGAGTATAAACATGCCAAATGGAGTCCAATACATCAGGAAAGCAATACATATAAATATTTCTCAATAGGAGGTAAAGTTGCAAACAACCATGCTTCATGAATGCAGCCACCATTATTCATTATCAATCATACCTTTGATAAAGTATCCATGGCACCCTCCAGGTGGTTAAAGTCATTACTGTCCAAGCAATGCATGAGGGCTTGCAACAACTCCAGCCAGCCAAAAATTTTTCCTTGCTGAACAACAACACTAATAATTATTCCAACTGTAGTCCTGATGTGCTTATCTGCTGCTCCTAGACAAGGCATGTGGGATCTATGGATTTGTAAGAACTTTTGAGATTGTTTTTTAAAAGTAGACCAGCTGCCTGTGGAATTCCAACCAATTTACCCTGTTCAGCAAACAAGTCAAACAACATGAACACCATTGAGCTATTAGGACCAACATTTAAAAGAGACATAAGATGGTGTTTGGCAGCATGGAATTGAAGATTGTTGTCTATATTTCCACTCAATTCCAATTCTAGATTCTAATTCTATGCTATTAAAGACAATATAAGAGTTTGTGATATAATCTCATGGCAGGAAATCATTTCTTGTTTTAGTCTTAGAATTCAAACAAAAAGGAGTAAGAAAAAATTTTGCAGTGGAAAATGGACGACATGCAGATTAAATGGGTTGCTAAAAATGGAAATTGATGAGTTCAACGGTTCAACCACTGAGGCAATCAGACTGGTAACAAGAAGATGCAAAACAACTTTCAGCCAGGTTTGGAATTAAACGCTCCTCTAGCTTCCATGTTACAGTAACCGAGTAAGCAAACGGGGATGGAAAGACAGCTTAAAGAAATGAACAAAATGTACGTCTATGTGCATACTAGTATATGCATGTATCTAACAAACTATTCCGGCATGGTCCACATTAAAATTTGGCTTAAGCAAATATTCTGCAAAATGTTTTAACGAAAGTCATCAACATACAAAGAGAAAGAACCAAATTCAACCTATATCTCCAGAAATCATCATTTAATCCCATCACACTTCAACGAACAATAACAAAAGTAAAATTACATCACTTAGTTACGCAGAATTCATATGATCAAAGAGACTACCTCGGCGTGAGCGAAGATAAAAGCGAGATAGTTGTTGAAATCAGGAAACTGGCTATAGTGTTGAAGCTGTTGCCAAATACGAGACTTATCGGAAATAGGCAAAATGTGTTGTTCGAGTACACCAGATATTTCACTCAGGCCTTCCTTTTGGGCTGTCATATCGTCCGCGCCCCCATTTCAGATATCTCGGCCGATAAAATTAAACGTTGTTTTAGAAGAGAGCCGCGTTAATGCCTAAATTTTTCCGAGGCGAAAAACTCAGACACAGATTTTATTGATGTTATCTTGAAGGACCAAACGAAGTAATATTTTATCTTTGGCCGATAACACCCGTATGAAAATATAACAGGGAAGTTAGAAATTGAGTCATTGATACGTAAATTTGGATGCCTAAGTTAGTAAATAATAAAAGACACATAAAAGAAAAAAAGAAGAAGAAGAATAAGGAAGTAAGATAAAGTGTTTATATTATTTATCGATCTGAACAGCTAAGCTCGAGAATATGCAGTACGAAGGATTTTTTTTAGAAGGAGTTTGATGTTTCTAACAAAAAGAAATTTTTTTTTTTTAAGTAATGATTTTAGTATTTATAAAACTTTTACACGTATGAGTATTAGAGAACGGGAGCTTAATTAGATAGTATGCGACATAGGCGATCACATGTCCTTTTATTACCCCTTTGTATCAAACTAGAGGGCACTTGCAACTTGAAGGATATGATGCCTCATAATGTGATGGGACATTAAGACAGTCTTTGGAGAACACGCTAATTATCCTAATTGATTCTTTCATTTTTTATTATCGAGATCAAGTCTCCTTAGTAATTTAGTGACATTTGAATATCGAGATAAAAGAGTCCGGGTTAGATTGCCCGTATAATGGTATGGACGAGGCAAAAAACTTGGATCAAAAAACACCCTCAATATAAGCTCTCCAAGTTTTTGCTGTCGCGAAGCGAGAGCGAAAATTTTGAATGATTCAAATTTTTTGAGATGGCTCGAGTTTTTAATCTGGTTCCTTTAGTGTCTTGAGCTGCCAACAGCCTTCATTAAATGTGAATGTTTTGACCTTCATCCGTTATTTCTGAAAAGAAGTCATTGTAGTCCCGTACCTCTTTGTATCTCGTAATGTTGCCATGTGCAAGCTCGTGGATGGCTATTTTTTAAATTAGCATGCAATTTTCAGGCGTCTTCAGACCTATGTGATATGGCGATGTCTTGTTCACTATTTGAGTGACTCTTAGGACTCGTTGCGCCGTTTGGCTGTCATCAAGGTTACTATAAATACCCTTGGTTTGTTTTCTTTTTTCTTATTTTGCATACTTTTTGGTTTTTACTATTGCTTGTTCGTCTTCAACTTTTATTCCTCATTTGCGTTTGCATTCAGCAACATCAGATCTTTCTGTGCTTTTGTTCCTACAGCCTTTTAATCAGTAAGAAACTGCTTTCTTATATTTTATATTTCGTACTTTATTTGTGATGGTATTGCAGTGTGTGTTTCTGCTTGCAAGAGAAGGACGCATCACGAATCTCTGTTCCTTGACATTGAGAAGTATCCAGGGCCTAAATTCACGTCAGTGGGCAAGATTTTAAGGTTACAAAGATAAGTAAAGAGAGCAATTTAGCTTAGGATAGACAGTAATATTAAGGTTGACAATGTTTCCTGGCCTCAGGAAAATACGGTTCTTCGTGCTATTTTCATCCTGACCACCTGTTATGTGCCTATAGAAAATGAGTGCTAGCAGTTAGAGTATTGAGGTCGTGTCCCAAGGTTAGTTGCCTCAGGATATCGTTGAAGTTGATCTGACATCGAGTTCATCCTTAAACTCGAGCGATAATAGATCTACTATCGATTCTATTTCTCCAATAAGGATAGGCGTTGAATTTGAAGCTCCATAATTTGTTAGCAAAACCTTCATGTGTACCAAAAAGCTTACAATGTGGATAAGCTGGTATTTATGCGAGTTTCCCAAAGAGATAAAATAATGAGCCGACCCTTTCCTGGAGAAATCGCTTTTAATGAAAAATTATTCTTGTTGGGAGTAAGGTTGCCACTTTAGTCATTCTTTGCCAACCTGCTGACCTACTTCCATATCCCTCTATATCAACTCGTTCTCAATAATTAAAAGATTTTGGCCGGACTGTATGTGTTGTGGCAAGAATATTTTGGTAAACCCCTCAGCATTCTCGAGATTGCGTACATATATACACTAAAAAGGAATTTTGAGTCAATTCTCGGCTAATATTATTTGTAAACTAGGTCAAGGACTCCTAATCTCGTGAGAGCAAACCTTTCCAGTAATAAATATTAGAAAGATAATTGGTTCTTCGTTGGGAGTGAATGAGACCTTACCGCTAGAGGAGAAATTTTGAACAAATTCAGGTTAGCTACTTCTTGGATAGGTCACCTCACCTTGAGTCAGGAATCGAGAAGGAAGATGACGTCATTAAGGGACATTACTGTCGACCAAAAAGAAATCTTTTTTAATGCTTTACTGGTAGACTCAAGACTAATCGACCAACATTCATCCATCTCAGAATGATTGGCAGAATCCAAAAGGGCCAGCAACGAACAAATCGGGGCCAAGCACCACCACTGCCTCCTCCATGTCAACAAGAGATTCCCAAGGCTTTAGCAAAAGAGAAAAGAAAAGCTCTAGCTTTGCCTTGAAATACATCAGATAACAGTGACAGCCCATCTCAACTGATGAGAAAAAAACCCAAAACTAAAAAGGGATAAGAGAAGTTGTTTAGCAGCTTAATTACTATTGTTCGCTCAGCCAGATCTAGTTACTAATGTATCAGGGTCTGGCTAATATGGCCCCATGTCTTCTCCTTAGATACTGGTGTCATAGATCCCCTGCCGCTTTGCCCTCCCCAGCGCCTTTATACCAAAGTTAGGGCTCTCTAATATCAAAGAGAATAAGAGATCGATGGTGGCCCGCCTCCTTTCACTTTTTAATGTAGTCATCCCCTGAATTGACAAGGTCGTTGACGAAGAGGTGGGCCACTTTTTCTCGAGGCAACCATAAATTATGTTTGAAACTCTTCGATTTTAGTAAGTGTCATATTCATCCCAAATTTTCTTTATAGACTTCTAGAAGTGTCATCTGACTTTTCTTTCTATAGATTGTGCATATGCTTACCTATCAATAAGAGCAGGTGAAGTTCTATATTCAGAGCGTAACCACTTAAGATCGGGAGAATAAATAGCTGAAGAAGAAAATTCACAACTTGAACAAAAGGCTAAAAGAGACCACCAAGACTGGACGAAGATCTAGAAGGATCTAGAGAAGAAGGTTAGAACTGTCGAGTCCTAAATGGTTTCTTCGAATCAAAAATTTCTTCAATTAAAGAACAATTTAGAGGCACAAAAAAAGATTAATGATACTTTCACTAACCTTCTTCTCAGCAGGGATAACACCATCAGGGTCTCCGTGAAAAAGTGAAGAGACTAGAGATAGATATGTTCTTCTAAAGCCAGGAGTTGCTAAAGATGGAATCTATGATTTGCCCATTACAGGCGAACCTCTCTTCGACTGACGATCGAGCCTGAGACTAGTATGAGGAGGGTATCCTCTTTAGGTTTTAAAATGTTAATGCATTAGTAGAGGAACGTTTGTTAAAGATTAATTTTGATTGGCCTTTTATAAAGCTAAGCATCGAAAGGCCAATAGATGAAGCAACTCCTTAGGCAGGGGGTAAGCAGTCTACAAAAGTGCCTGTGATCGTGGCAAATGAGCCACAATAGTAGGAAGTTACATAAGTCACCCCTCTCCTACAGTTTAAATCAGCAAATCTCTGGCCTCACCAAGAATAGCAGGGTCAATTCCTTTTTTCAAAACCTTTATCATCTAGCGTGGGCATTGAGACAACGACAGGTGAGCTAACGAGTGCAAGTGAAGAGTTTCAGGATCAACCATCAGAGACCTGCGACCCTAGCAAATAGATAATTTTATGTGTGTGTGTGTGTGTGTGTGTGTGTGTGTGTGTGTACATACTTGTATGCCCCAGCAATTTTTTATAAATGTAAACATAGCGACCTTGCTTTTAATATAGTGGAGATATTTTCTATTAACAACTTGTCATAAACCTGACTTGCAAATAATACTCAAGTAGGCATTTTACCGTAGTGGCATAGGAGCAAATGAAATATATTAAGTAAATATTTTATTAAGGTGTTGTATTAGTAGAGTAGAAAACATAAAGTAAATATTTTACCAAAACATTGCCAATTAAAGTGGAGAATGCTGAGTATGTGATTTGCTAAAACATTCCTATAATTGTGTGCGAAGTACGTAGGATGTCGTAATAATCTCAAATATCTTGAAAAAGTGATGCCAAGTTGTAAGTAGCTGGATGTAGACAAATTATTGATATTAAGTCGATTTAGGTAAGACTTTTCATATAATTAAATTACTGAAGTAGTAAAAAGCAGAAGAATTTAAGTAACTTTAGCAAAGTCGAATAATTACCAAGACCATGCTAACAAATGTAGCCTGCTTTAGTTATATAGTTGATTCAATAAGTTGATAAAAAAATAGTTTATTCCTTGTGGATAAATTACCGAAACATAATCGAACAACATATCATTCAATGTAGATACATTTTTAAATTGGTGTTATTGCGACAGGTATTCAATCAATAACTTCATTCGGATAAGATGTTATTGTCGGGGGTTATATAATTTCAATAGCTCCGCATTTTATGGCCTTTTAATATTTTGCCCATCAGGGTGTTATAATTTGTAGACCCCAAGTTGCCTCACATCGATAACTCTATATAGTTCTTCCCAATTTGGTCTTAATGCACCATACTCAAGCAATCGCGTGCAAGTACGAGTCTGCTTTACAACCAAATCACCTATACGAAATTCTCGGGGTCAAACTTTCTTGTCGTAATATTAGGCTATCTTCCTCTAATAGGCAGATATTTTTATGGATGCAAGTTCTTGTAATTTTTCCAATAAATCCAACTCAAGTCACCTCACCTGATCATTCTTCTCCTCATCAAATTAACTGACCCGATAACTTAGCGTTCTAATTTTAATTAAGGTCACGGCCTTAGCCCCATAGACGAGACTAAACGGGGTTTTGCCTATAGTCATTTTTGGGGTCGTCCTGAATACCTACAATATTTGTGCCAATTCATTCACACAGGCCCTTTTACGATTCCCAAACTTTTTTTTCAATAATTATTTGATTACTTTATTTGCAGCTTCTAATTGTCCGTTGTCTTTGGGATGGGTAAGCGAGACGAACCGTAATTCAATGCTTAGCTCAGCACTGAAACTTCAAAAGTTAGTATTGTCAAATTGCTTTCCATTGTTTGTTATTATGACCCGAAGAATACCCAAGTGATAAATTAAGCAATTTTTCACAAAAGTGATGGTTTTCCTTTCGGTTATAGTGGCCAAAAGTTCAGTTTCTACCTACTTTGTGAAGTAGTCGATAGTGACTATGGCGTATTTTATCTGGGCTCTTTCCGTGGGCAATAGGCCAATCAAATTCAGTTCTCACTAGCCAAATTGGCATGGGCTAGTTAAAATGGTAAGCTTTTTCAATGGCTGACCAATAACACTGTCATGCAGTTAAAAATTGCGACATTGCTTAGATGTTCGGACAGTATTTCTTAGGAAGGTTGGCGAATAATAGCCTTGTCTTAAAATTTTATGGGCTAGGGCTCTCCCCCTTTCATGGTTGTCACACGATTCTTTGTGGACCTCTTACAGCACCAGACCGGTTTTATTTTCACTTAGACACCTTAAATAGGGTGCCCAATAGTCATGTCGATAAAGAATACCATTGATAACGGTATACCTTATTGCCTAATTTTTAATTTTTTGAGCATGGTATTTATTATTCGATAGTATTCTTTTCTGTATGTATAATCGAAGAGGCACCATCCAAGAAGAATAATTCTGCATGATGAGTAGCTGACCCGGGTAATTTTCTTCTTTTATACTCTTTTTGGTCATGACCACTATTAGTATGAGTCAAGGGGCCTTCTCATAGAATGTCGAGGCCAGTTTGGATAAAGTATTAGCTCAGAAATTTTTAGGTCTTAAAACTTGCTCTGCCTTTACTTGATAAAATTTTTTCATTTGCTCATGAACCAACGTAAGGTAACATTGTATATTGACCTCAGTGGCACAAAATTGGCCATTGACCTACTGTATTATCAAATAGGAATCCCCTTTTAATTTTTAATTATCAGCACTAAGTAAGAGTTTCCTTTTTTTATAAACTAAAAAAACTTTAAATACCTATTTGTCGCCTTAGAGATGAACCGATAAAGAGTAGCTATTTTTCTAGCTAGATTCTACATCTCTTTCAATGTGGATGGCAACCTTAAATTCTGGATTGCCTTTACTTTATAGAAATTTGCTTCTATGCCTTGTTCGTTAACAATAAACTCCCAAAATTTTTTAGAGCTAACTCTAAAGACATACTTTTTAGGATTTAGTTTCATATTGTACTTTCGTGGCAGAGCAAAGGTTTCATTTAGATGCTCTATGTGGGCATTCCTTTCCTCTAATTTGGTAATCATGTCATCCATATAAATCTCCATGAATGAACCTATGAGCAACTTAAAAACCCGATTAACCAACCGTTGAAAGATTATACCAATATTTTTTAACCCAAACGGCATCACTCAAAAATAATATAATCCCTACTCGGTAATAAAGACAATTTTTTCTTCATCAGATGGATGCATGTCTATTTAGTTATACCCGAAGAAGGCGTTCATGAAACTTAGCAACTGATATTCAGCCGTTCACTAGCTAGTCAATCCGAGGTAGGAAAAAATCGTCCTTCGGGCAGACTTTGTTTAAGTAGATAAAATTCATGCATATCCTCTATTTTCTACTTGACTTTTTCACCATAACAACACTAGCTACCCAATCAGGATAACGGGCTTTCCTAACAAATCCTACTTTCAGGAGATTATCCACTTTGGGTCGAATGACCTCTCTTCTTTTTCAATTGAACATTTGCCTTTTCTACTTAATAGGTTTTATCGAGGGACGAGTTGCTAATTTGTGCATGATAATCTTGGGGTTGATCCTGAACATATTTGTGTGACTCCATGCAAACACATCTTTGTTCCAATAGAGACGTTCTTTTAATTACTATACCCCAACATGGCTAAGATGAGCTCTAATTCGGACAACTCTCATGGGGTCAGTCTCGTTCACAGCTATCTCTTCAAACTTCTTTGCGGGCTTCATATTGTAAGAAATTAGCATGCAAAGTTTTTTAATTCATGTAATTAAGTTTGCACACTAAAAATCTAGGCATTGAGCATAAAATGGATAAAATTTAAGACAAGTTTAGAATCTAACCTTTGTGCTCAAATTTTTTAGATTTTGAATCAGTCAAATGAAGCCTTAGAGAATTAAATTAGACTCTTCTCTAGTGAGTGATGCCTTTGCTCTTCAAAACTCTTCCTTTTGCTTTACAAAAATCTAATCAAAACATTTTTAATTTACCTAGATTTTCTAGCAAACTTTAGACTTCACAAATAAATGAAATTCAATTTCAATGCTTGAAATTGACTATGCAAGGTTATAGATCATATTTAAAAGCTTTAAAATCAAGTTTGAATTATTCAAAATGATTAAAAATTGATTACACTTTGCCAAAGAGAAAAAAATTGTCTATGATGGAAGGAAACTTGAAATGTTCTTTTCTTTTTCTTTTCTTAAAATGAAAAATAATCAATATTTTTTAATTTATATTTTTATATTAATTAACAATTAATTAAAATAAAATATATGAAAAATATAATGCCAAATATGTGATCCAAGTTGATACACATATCATGTATATTCACCATCCATGTGTTATAAAAGTGTAAGGCCAAGATTATGCCATTTGTCAAAATTTCATTTGCTAGGATGAAATCTTTGATATACTTTCACTTATACCATAAGGTTAATCAATCATATTACCTTAATTTTATTTATCAAAGTATTGCATAATTTAAATAGGAAAAATTAAAAGAATTTATTATAAGACTCAATAGGTTCACCGTAAAGTCAGTAGTAGACATAATTCATAAACTAACTTTCTTAGGTTGTTTTATTTAATCAATTTTTAACAAGATTAATTAAATGTGTCTACAGACCAATGTTAAAACCTAGCCATGTAATACTGCCCTGAGATTATAATGAAAAGCAAAGCTTCAATCAATGAACCTATCCGTCATCAGTTATCATGTAATTCAATCCTTCTATCATATAATACTTCAATTAGATCAGGGGTATGCTATAATCATTAAACCCTTTTAAATCTAATGCTATATATAATAAATAACAGATAACGATTCTATTGTGTATTATCATTGAGATCACACTTCTCAATTGCACATAATATGTTACCTTGGCCAAGGATTTCATGAGTTAAATCTGAATTAATCAAATAAAACATTCTACCTTAAACACTAAGGTTAATGGATCCTTTCTCAAATATTTATATACCTCTATGAATATCTTACCACACCCAATGACTACCTATTACAAGTCTAAGACAGACTTGCCCTAAGCAGTATCAAAGTATGATAATTCACTCACAAGGTAACTATGACCTTGTAAAGTCTAATTATTATTTACACAATTGACACAATAAATGTCTAATTGACGATTAAGTGTAATTAACATTTAGACGATTCATACGATTCTGTTCAGTGAACTCATACTCAACTAATAAGCACCTATACACTTTTTTTAGTGTCTCCATATAAGTAATCTATGAGATCGATTACCGTCTATCGTATAGAGTAAGGATAGTGTATACTAGTCATTTTAATACTATAAAGGCCACACTTTATAGTCCCATAACTAGAAATATTTAAGAATGATAGTATTATCATATGTGTTGCATACATTTCATAGGTTTTATCGTTATATGTAAATTAAACATACATCTGCAAATAATGAAAGAGAATATATATATAATAAAAAATACTTATTTTATTAAATCATAAAATTTACAAGAGTTTTTACAAAATTTACAATCACAGATCACATCGTAATTGGCTTTTAGAGCATATAACTCTTTCATATACCTGGCCTAAAATCAAACTCAGATCGATTTTTACTTTGTTCTTCTCTCTCTCTTTCCCCCAAGTCTTCATTCCCTCTTCTATTATTTCTTTGTCTCAAGTTCACTTAAGTAGACAATGAATGGGCCTAGAGAAAGTTGCAAAATATGAATGTGCTTCTCTCTGATTTTCTCGAACAATGCCAATCCTGTTATCGACCTGAAACTTCAGTTTCAAATAATATATACTTTCTACTGCTTTGGTGGCCCAAAGAAAATGTCTTCCCAAGGTAATTGAGTAAGGCATTTGCAGATCTACTACCTAAAACTTAATCATGGTGATCTTTTGGTTGGATTTATCACATATAATTACTGACGACGACACCACTCCCAACGGCATGATACACAATTCCCCGAATTCATGCAAGATAGACTCTGAATCTCCTAACTTTACATCTTTAATGCCCAAGATATCTAGCGTGTCCTTGAAAATAGTGTTGGCGAAGCTCCACATTTCAATGAGTATCCTATTAACTTCCTTTTTGCACCCATTGTTACAATCAAGGCATCATTGTGAGGATAGTGCACTCCAGCCTCATCCGCATTGGCAAATACGATAGGAATTGATGTAACTTTGACCCTTTTCTCTTCTCAGACATTCATGATGCAGAAGTCATTATTAGGGCTCAGTAATGAATATTTAGAGTAATTTGTTTGAGATCGATTTGAATATTCTCAAAGGTGGGTCCGCCCAATACTATCATGGTTTGATGCTTCTTAGCTGGTTCAGATGATCTAATATTGGGATCGACCACCAAATGATCCAAATAGCGATTTCTTCATCAGGAGGTAAATTTATTCTTTTAAATAGAAGTAATTATCAATGCTATGACCATAATATTCATGATAATCATAAAATTGGTCATTAGGGATGCTAACCACTTTTGACCTTATTAAAATTGGCTCCGCCACGTAGAGCCCCTAGTTTCTTATGTAACGAAAAACTTATGAAAGAGAAATATTTAATTGGGTAAAATTCCCTATATTCACGTGAGTTACACACTAGGGCTCTTTGTTCGAGGCGAGTCTCTTAATAATAGTTCTTTTTTGTCATATCGGGAGTACCTGCCACTTTTATTTTCTCTTGTGACATTTTGTCGCTCACGGTTTCTCGTCTCTGACTTTAAGAAGAATCTCTTTTTGCTATACTAGGGGCAATTTTTTCTTTCCTCTTGCCTCCTTAGGAATATTGGTCTTTTATATTCATCTCATCAAATAGTTTCCTTCGGGCAGCCTCGTAGGTGATGACTAATCGCTTGTTGATAGCCCTCTTCTCAAATTTTCCAACATAAGTGGGTGATGAAAAGCCCTTAACTCAATTACCTCTTCATAGTACCTTAACACAAAACTTCAGAAGCTCTCATTAGAGCCTTGCCACAATAGCAAAAGTGTACTTGTGCTGTAGGTAGTTTACGTAGCTTTTCAGAATTCTTTCACAAATT
>JAWDEX010174498.1:0-15250 GCA_035221805.1 Trichilia hirta | reverse complement strand
TGTTTATTCCTTCTATTCATTTTATGAATGTTTTATTTTTTTTTTTTATGTTTATTTATTATATTATTTGTAGGGTGATCATGTCTTTATTTTTATTTTATATTCTTTATTCATGTAAGAATTTCATCTCCACAAGCTATTTATTTTTATTCATTTAATTCAGCACTATTGTGGGGTGATCATGCCCCTATTCTTACTTTTATGTTCTTTAATTCATGTGGGAATTTATTTTTACAAGTCATTTACTTTCTCGTAATTTAAATTTAGTACTATTATAAGGCGATCATGTGCCTATTTTTATTTTTATATTCTTCAATTTATGTGGAGGATTTTATCTCTACAAGCCATTTATTTTCTCGCAATTTAAATTCAGCACTATTATAGGGTGATCATACTTCTATTTTTATTTTTATGTTTTTTAATTCACGTGAGAGATTTTATCTCCACAAGCTATTTATTTTTATGCATTTAAATCTAACACTATCGTGGGTTGATCATGCCCTTATTTTTATTTTTATGTTATTTAATTCATGTGAGAAATTTCATTTCTAAAAGTCATTTACTTTCTTGTAATTTAAATTCAGCACTTTTGTGGGATGTTCATGTTCCTATTTTATTTTATTTTATTTTTGTTCTTTAATTCATATGAAAAATTTCATCTCTGTAAATTATTTATTTTTTATGTCATTTAAATTCAGCACTTTTGTGGAATGTTTGTGTCCTTATTCTTATTTTCTTTTTCTTAATTAATGTGGAGAAATTTATCTTCATAAGTCATTTACTTTTTTACACTTTATTTTTATGTATTTTAGTGGGATATTCATGTCCCTATTTTTATTTTATTTTAATTAATACGGAGAACTTCATCTCTATAAGCTATTTATTTTTTATATACTTTAAATTTATAGTGGGGTGTTCATTCTTATTTGTTCTTTCTATTATTGTTTAAATTTAAACTTTGTGAATATTTAGTATTTATATACTTGTTATTTAATTTATGTTTAATTCATTATTGCATTCATGACATTTTATTGTTAACAAAGACTAAAAAAATTAACCAAGATGGCAGAATATTTTTAATATTCTCCCTTCTCTTGGTTAATATTTTTTTAATTAATAAAAAAGATTAAGATGACGAAATATTTTTAATATTTTTCCTTCTTTTAATTTAATATTTTTTAGATAAATTAAGACGACAGAATATTTTTAATATTTTTTCTTCTCATAGTACAAATTATAAATAAAGGTAAAAGTTAAAAAAATTTTAAAATTTAAATTTATTATATTTTTTTTATAACTATTTTTTTTAACGGAAGTTGTAGGGTGCCTAACATTTTTCCTACACTTAATCAACACTCTGAACTGGAAGTCTAATTTTTAGGTGATCTATCTCACCATTATTTGGATAGATGATGACTATATTTTTTATTTTTATTTTTTCAAAATTTTGGACGACGTCAATAATTATCAATTTAGTTATTTATAAATTATATTATTTATTTATTTATAATTATATAAATTATAATTATTAAAATATTTAAATTATATATATATCAAACAGGTCGGGCTGGCCTGTTATAATAAATCTTATGGGCCTGCTTATACTATTTATAAGTTGGACTGAGCCTTATTGGCACTGTTCACATGACAGGTCAGTGCTCCACCAGGTCGACTTGACCCCTTTGTCACCTATAATACCAACTGAACTTCAAAAAGCTCAGGGATTATATAGTTACGGAGCATGTGTGCTTGAACCAATATTCTTCTAACTCGAAATGATTCAATTTCATATTCGACCCGCCCATTTAAGTACTATCATGTATTTAGTACACATTTCTTATTTTATAAATACTTTCTTATATCCTATTTATTTTAAACTTAAATGACAAACAATCAATCATTTGATTCCAAAAAATTTATAGATTAAATTAATACCTTTAAAAACTCTAAATTTGACGTGTTTTATTATACTATGAGTGCAATAACACCATAATTAATTATTTAAATCTTTTTTATCCTTTCGTCTAATCTATTGATGGGCCGAAGGCATCATAATATTGATTTTGTTTTATAAATCCGTTTAATAAAATTTTGTAAAATATTTATTGATTTCAAAATTAATTAATTAATTTATTATTATTATTATAGACCACATTTTTTTATTATTTTAAAAACACATCATGAGACATGTCCTAAGAATTTGGCAAGGTAACTATTTTTTTTCCTTTCTCTTTTTTTCAATTTCTTCAATCAATCAAAGAAACATTTCATTTCAATCACGTCTTACTATCAAATTCTAGCATACACGTGAATTACGGCATTTCATTGTGTCACCTCCAAGAGATTGCAAATGGATTACACGAACAACAATATTTAGATATTCAAATCTCTTTTAAAAATAAATTTATATAAAATTTTATACACTCAAATGATTGATATAGAAAATTACATTTCAATATCGCAATAGCCTATAAGAACATAACATCTTATTTAAAAAATTTTTGCATTATCATAAATAAAGATATAATTAATCTATCGATAATAAATAAATTTCTAAATATTAAAAAATTATATTTTGGGTCAAAATCAATGGCCCAATTATTTTTAGTAATAATTCTATGTTTCTACTTCTTTTTTTTTATTTAGTCAAATTTATTTATTTTGGTTAGAATTATTTCTGATTTGTTTTTAAAAATTAGATCAAAATAGCCTATTTTCTCTTTATCATTTCAGTGTAAAAAATTTAAAACTCTTATGATATCTTCTTTTGACAAGATCGTAACCGAACCATCAACTTCAGCCTTCGTCCGTCCAATCAACTCCAACAGGTGCTATCGCCAATCTTCGGAGCCCATTTTTTTTTTTTTTTTTTCTTTAAATTTTGGACATAGGTGTCCTAAATGTATTGTAAAAAGGATACTAACTAAAAAATAATATATATATATATAAATATATGATAAACATCCCAAATGTAAAAGAAGAAGAAAATATATTTTCACATTTAAAATTTTTAAAATAAAAATAAACAAAATTAAGAATATATCAAAGTGTGAGTTGCTTGAGAGGTCGAAGTTAACATGAGATATTATAAAAATCACATCTTCAGAAACTTCATCGGTGTGTTGAATGAATAAGTTGCTAATTTTAACCAATTTTTTAATTTTATAAATTAAATAAATAAAATTAAGTCAATACACAAAAAAGACAAGATTGCATAAGATAAATTTAGGGATATTTTTGTCTAAAATGAGTGAATTTGGCTGAAAAAAAAAAAAAAAAAACGAATGTGAAATTGTATCTAAAAATAATAATTAGACATTTGATTTTAGCTAAAACATGCAATTCTCCTTAAATATTATTAAAATAATAAAATATTAAATTTGGACTCCAAACATAACTTCTCTCTATGTTTCGCGATAACCACAAATATAACTTAACACGGAAAGGAAATCTCATTCGCTAAGGTAGAGATTAGGAACCTATTTATTTCATATGAATAAAATAGATCTTTTTGATAAAATATAAAAACTTAGGGACATATACGTTATTATTCCGGACCTTATATGCATTTAATAAGTTTATTTATTCATTAAAAAATATCGCACTTATAAGATAATGTTTTTAGATTACACATTTCACGTTTTAAATTATAATTATTTTTTTCTTTTAGGTGGGCTATTGCCTTATTGTGCATTGATACGTAAAGTTATATTATAATTTTAATTCTTGATTTTGTAATTTCTAAATTTTATCATATTTTATAAATTTTTTATAAGTTAAAAATTATAATAAAAATAAAAAATTATAATGAAATAACTGAGAAAAAGCATAAAAAAAGTACAATACAGTTGTAGTCTTGAGTGACATGACTCTTTTATAATTACTGTATGATTGACAAATCTTTCAATTATTAGTGATAAAATTATGAGGTAGCACAAGTCAAGTCATGAGAAATTTTTAGGAACATCCAATTGTGTGGCTACACGTTCCCACATTTGATTAGGACCTTAAGTTAATATTTATTAATTTTTTATGTTAATTTTAAATATATACTTGACAATCACCCATCAATCAAGTGTTAGGTTACAAAATTAAGGGTAATTCACCCTTAATAATTTTGAAAGTAAAAATTTCAGATAATTTTATGGTAGTTTAAGCTGTTAATTTTTAATATTTATTTGTCTTGATTTTAAATTAATTAAAAAATAAAAAATATATTTAAATAATACAATCTAGAAATTGATCAGAATATCTTGCTATTGTAATATATTTTACAAAAAAAAACTGAATGAGATATTTATTTTTCTTTATAAAATAAATATAACGAAATACTGTGAAAAATATAATCATATAAATCCATCCTCACCACAAACTTCATATTCCAGGAACAGATAATAGGATATAGTAGACTGTAGAGCTATAGATATATCAATATTGTGTACTCATTTGCCTTAATAAACTTTATATATAATCAATGGACTTTGCCACGTCTTTGTTCAACAAGTTTCAGCTTTCCAGGTTTCATCCAAGGAAGCAACAAGTAAACAACTTGGGTGAGAGAGAGAAAAGAAATGGAAGCCAAAATTTGTTCATCTGGTCCCATGAAAACCTGCCTTCTAATCATGACAGTGAACTGAAAGGGATGTTTTTCATTTTTATTCTCTCTTTTTACTTTCAGAATATGCTTATTCCGAATCATATCTCACTAGGCCCAGGTACATGGGTTTTTCTTTTTCTTTTCTTTTTTTACACTTTTTTTTTTTTTTTTTTTTTTTTTATATTTTAATGCATTCTTCTCTTGTTTTTTGGATAAATCAGTTCTGGGTTTGTTGGGTTGTCTATTTTCTTTCTAATTCTTTCTAATTTTTTAGCTCTTCTGGGTAACTAAATATAAAACGACGAATAAAAGGTATTTTGGATACTGTAGAATTGAAGTAAACTTCCAAGAGAAAATGGTTTTTTCACTTCATAATTTAATGTACTGCATACTTTTTAGACAGGTAAGACGCTCTGGAAATTATACAATATTGCGAGGATTGAATATTGATTGCCAATGGATGTATTTGTATATATGTATTTTCAACTCATTCTGTTGTTAATAATGTCAACAAAACACCAGGAATCTAGTGTGTTTGCTTTCCATAACAGTTGTGGACTGAGCTGTAAAAAAAAAGGGAAGGAAAAGTTAAGTAAGTGGGGTTAATTGGGTCAGTTTTCACTGAAAACCAGGGAATAATTTTCATTAATTTTTTTCTTTGGTTCTGTCTCAGCACATTCATTGCTTTTTAACAGATTTGGCTGCCTTATAAATGTGTAAATACCCATGCTTTTTGCATTCTCTGGCCATTTGTGTCAAATGACTCTACATCACAAATGCAGTACAAGTTTTCTCGAAGTTTCAATCGTTTACCCAAAAATTTGTGGCTTTAGTTTTGAGTGGAAGAAGAAAATTTTTCAGCAATCTGTCTCTGTAAATTTTGTGGCATATGATATTGGAAATTGTCATTGTTTTGGTATGCATTATTACTGTGGTGGGAAATATTTGTTTCTCAATTATTGACTTGCTTTCATACCTGCAATTATTGACAACTAGGTATTTATGTCTCTGATTCAATTTTAGGGAATTTTATGTTTCGTATGTAATTAAAAAGGTTTTCTTATATATTGTACACTGACAAAAACTTACCTAAATTTCAGTTTTTGAACTGAATCCAGAGATTGTGTTCTTTTCTTGACATTCTGTATAGGAGAAGAAAAAAGGTCCTGAGAAATGGATGAGAAGGGGGGCGCTGGCTCATATTTGGCTCTTTCTGGGGAGAAGAGTGATAGCCTGTCTCCGATGTACTTTGGTGTTTCTTGTGCTTTCTTTGCTCTAAGGCTTTTGTCTGCAGCTGATAGGGAAGATGAGAAATGGTATGAATTGCATGATAAAATGCTTCAAGTAAGCGCCCAACTCGTGGGCTTGCTCCTATGGAGAGTACAGAGAGAAGAAGCCAATGGGAAGAAATGTAAGCTGCTCGATAAGCTTTGGATGGCAGAAAGAGAGATCGAAGAGTTGAAGAAAGTCAGACGCGAAGATGGCAAAGCAAATGAGAAAGTTGCTCGTATATTTGCAGAACAAGAGCAGAGCTGGTTTAATGAAAAGAAGCAGCTACGGCAACATATTGGAGCTCTTATTAATGAACTGAGGGTTGTTGGTAAACGGAAAGATGAAGCTATTTCTGAATTGAATGAAAAGTTGAAGGAAATGGAGATTTTGATTCAGTCTAAGGATAAAGTAATTGAGGAAGATGAACAGAAGAGAAAAGAGTTGGATGAAAAGCTAATAAATGCTGAAAAGATTGCGGACGATTTGAGAGAAACTGCAAAGCAAGAAGCTCAAGAATATTCTGATGAGATTCGCAAGCACAAGACTGCTTTAATTGAGTTAGTTTCGAACCAACGGCAACTTGAAGCTGAGATGGGTCGAAAGCTTAGGCAGGTGGAAGCTACAAAGCAAGAGCTTGAATTAGTCTTGGAGCAAAAAGAGGAGTCTGTCTTGTTAGCACAGAAACTCTCTGTGGAAATTGCAAAAATGCGAAAGGATTTGGACCAGAAAGACAAGATTTTGTCAGCAATGTTGAGGAAATCTAAGTTGGATACAGCAGAGAAGCAACTGCTTTTAAAGGAAGTTAAATTTTTGAAGGCTAAGACAAAGCAAGTTGAGCTGGAAACAGAAAGAAGGAAGGCGGCATCTCAGTCTAGACATGAAAGACATTCTCTGAGAAGTATGTTGGTCGGCCAAGCCAATTCAGGATTAGATGTTTCCTCTGGTGCACGAGGGACATCACATATTGGAAAGACCAGATTACAGAAAACTGATTATATTCTTGAGTGTGAGCATCTGGAGTTTAAAAATGACCCCAATGTTTTTTCTCCCCCGTCTGATTACTACTCAGCAGAAGGAAATGAAGAACAAGGTAAGGCAAATTACAGTAATTATATTATAATTTGCTAAATTTTTTTCCAATGAAATCAAGTCCTAGTGCTTAAGATCATGATATGAAATTATACTGGATTCATTTTCTCTTATGTCTTGATTCCCTCCTTATTCTTGCATTTGACAGCCGATGTCAAAAGGCTGGAAGGTTGGGTTCGCTTAGAAGCAGAAAAGTATGCGACTGTTATTGAAAAGAGGCATCACTTAGAACTAGAGGCATTTGCAGAGCAAATGAGACAGAAAGATGAAAAATTAGACTGTTACCGTTGGCAGTTGCTGAGCATGGACATAGAATCGAAACGGCTGCGGTCTCATGTTGAAGGATTGAATCAGAATTTGTCACAGCTCAGACATGAGAATATGAAATTGGAAGCTTTGTTATTAGAGCGAGAAGAAGAATTGCATTCTCTGAAAGAACAATTTGTGTTGCAGTTAAAACCTTTGAGTTGCCGAAAGACTATCTTAAACTCATCTCTACATGATCCAGCATTAATACACGATGCCATTTGGTGCAAGGAGAAGATCATGAAGAGAAGATCCAGAGAGAAAGAGCAAGAATCCGAAACAAGTTCAGTGGAAAGGTGTCTAGTAAAAGACACAGGTATAGACGAAGAAAACACTTCTAATAAAGCATCCAACAGTGTGATCATAGTCCAATGTCCTGATAAGGAGTTCGAAGAAGAGAATGATGCTGTTGTTGATGATCCTATACATGAGGAAAAAAGCTGTCTGGCGGAGGTCGATACAGTTGAAAAGATAGCTTCATCCAGCCAGTCGCAGAGCAAGACAAGCAATTCTCCGTGGAGGATGGATCTTCATGCTCTTGGAGTTTCTTACAAGATCAAAAGGCTGAAGCAGCAACTTGTTATGCTCGAGAGATTTACGGGAAAAGGTAGGGAAAATAACAAAAGCAATGACAATGTGATGAAAGGTTTCCTCTTGTTGATATCTTTGCTAAATAAACAAGTCAGCCGGTACCAATCCCTCCAAGCGAAGACTGATGATCTCTGCAAGAGGATGGTAAGTTTGAAATTTAGGGGTTCTAAAAGTTTTAGTTTGACATTCAAATAAAAATAAGTTAACAAATTTAACATTTTTGTTTGTTTCATGGTTTACAGCATGAGACTGATCAAGAAACGAGTCATGAAGATTCCATTACTGCAGAGAGGAAAGTAGATACAAAAACACTAGAGCATTTCCTTGAGGAAACATTTCAGCTGCAGAGATACATAGTTTCAACAGGACAGAAATTGATTGAAGTACAATCCAAAATTGCTTCCGGATTTGTCGAGTCCCCTGAAGAGCTTGACAAGTTTTCCAGCTTTGACAAGAAGCGCTTTGCTGATAATCTGAGAACTCTGTTTCAGGAGATTCAAAGAGGTCTTGAAGTTCGGATTGCACGAATTATAGGAGATCTTGAAGGAACCCTGGCTTGTGAGGGAATGATTCACTTGAGGAGGTAGCAGAGAAAGTTGTAAGACTGAAGCCGAACAACAGTTAATGTCATTTTCATAATAATCACTGTATCCTGCTCATGTTTCTTTTGGTTAATTTTGTATAGGAAATAAATTGATAAATTTAAAACTTTGTTACATTTTCGTCACATTGGAAAACTATGTATGATGAGGGCATTTTGCAAACACCAATTTTGTTACTCATGAAATGAAAGATATGAGCAAATTGTGACTGTATTTGGGCATATTTGGTATAATTGACTTTCAGTTTAGTAATACCGACATTTGGCAGGATTTATTGATTTTTTAACTAACATTTAACACTTCAACTTTCATCTCATAATAGAAGCTGTGGATCAAAAGTCAAAAGTAATTGTAAAGTAGTTGTGTGGTTACAGCATCTCAATACTCAGTATATTCTTCAACACACTTTCAATGTACTGCAAAGCCTGGCGTATATCTTGTTGCTAATAACCCAGAAAAAGTGAAAGTTGCAAAGCTTATGAAGATGCATGCTTTTTAAGTTCAAAATGTTTTCTGTTTTGGCAAATCAGAATGCTTGGCAGTAGTTTCAGACAATAAAGCCTTTGAATATTAAGTTACTTCTTTTTCTTTTCCTCTAAAAAAAAAAAAAATACAAAAGGAAAAGAAACTTTAATTGAGACCAAATGTTAAGGGTTACAATTAAGTAAATATTATCTTCCTTAATCAAATGGATAATCTAACATAGTTTTGATACTAAATATAATAATATATATGGGTCTAATATAAGTTTAGGCTCGCCAATCACATATATATATTTCCCTTTGGGTGAGGTCTAATATAAGTTTGCTCTTTAATTTTGCAATTCAAAATATATCTATTCAATGAGCATAACTTAAAATTTACAATTTAACTTAAATTCACTTCCACTAGAGACATAGTAAGTAATATATTATGGTAGTAAATTCTTTTAAGTAAGGATCTAATATTCAGAAAACTTTAGATAGAATTTTTTCTGTAAAATCATTCAATAAAATGGCTATATTTAAAATTTTTTCTTTTATTATAATCTATTAATTTTTAAATGAATATATACCTATAATAATTATTTATTGATAATGACATAATGCGTTCATCTTACTTAGAACTTTATTTTTTTCTACTGTGATACTCACATTTGAGTCAAACCACACCATTTGAAGTTCAATCTCAATCTCATACATATCTAAATAAGAATCTTTGATTAATGGTTGATTGTGTGTTTGTTAAGACATTTCATCAACTCAATCCTCTAAATTCAATGCACTTAAAGCTCATTGAATATCTATACATTTGAATTATTTGTTTCTAGGTTAACATTAATAAGAAATACGTAATTATCAATCAGACAATGTAATATATGTAACATATTCAATTTCGTTCAATTTTCTGATTGGGTTTGTTCACGACTTTTCTCAAATTGGGGGACCCTTGATTATCCTTTTATTAAATAAAATTATTTCAAGGATAATTTATGAATTAGTAAATAAATAAGGGATAGGATGTGGTATACAAAAATTTATTATATATTTTCTTGACCTTTTGATATAATTTTTTATAATATTTTTCAAGTTTTATAAAGATGCCTCGTAAATTACGAAGAATTTTGTTAATAAGCATTCATAAATATTCTAAAGTCAAACGTTAGTAAAATCCAATTATGAATTATTAAAAAAAAATAATTGAGTTTTTGAGCCGTGAATAGTATTAATTGATTAAACCCCAGATTTGATTAATTATAAACAAAAATTATTAAAAAATGGAGAAATATAATTAAAAAGTGAGAAACAGTACCGTGTACTTGTATGCATCCTAAACCTATCCCACAAATTAAATGCTATGGAATGAAAGAACCTGAAAACCAAACAATAATTCCTTCCAGATGGATGAGTTGTGTTTGTGAACTGTAAATTGGAAAAAATGAATGGGATTTGGTAAAAGTCTTCATCAAATTCAATGCTAAACATTTGCTTCTGTACCTTATTTATTACGTATTAGGTTACATTAATAAATACAATGAATATTCACAAAAATTTATAAATTTTAGTAATAAATTTAAGAAATCTAATGTTTTCCTTTCAAAAAGAGAAAATAGATATAAAAATATGTACATTTAATTTATTATAATCAAGTTCATATTTTTAAGGTATATTTTTGAAAATTTTATCATTTTTTTTTGGTACCCCAAAAAACAATTGAAGAAAATTAAGAAAATATTTAATTTTAAAAATAAATATATATGGGTATTTTTGTTAATACATAAAATAGCCGGCTTTAAAATAGTTTTATATATTTATAGTTTCAAACAAGTATTGTCGGCTGTTACAATGTTTTCGGCTTCCCATTGGTATCGTTACTTATATATAGAGATATATATATATATATAATTTGTTCATTTTTTTTTTATTAAGAAAATATATTTTGCTATTTTGCAAAAATATTTAAACAATTTGATTTCTTTAAAACTTTCGATGAGAGAGAAGAAATCAACACGAACAAACAACATATACATGTCCGTTGTATTCTACGAAGGGGTCCCTAAAACTATATATAATAGATCTCTGATTTTGCTCGGAATGAAAAGAATACTTTGACATTAGAGTAACGTTTCTAATCTCCATTTTTTTTTTTATTTTAAAATATATTATGTCCATTAAATTGGTAAATATTTATTGAATAATAAAATTTTTATAATTTTTAAAATTATATATTCAATCCTTCTTCCACTGGCGCTATCTAAATGTACACCATTTTGTTTGAATCTTTCAATACTCATTTTCTCAGATTTTGACAAAATGGCATTTTCCCGTGAAGTAGAAGCGCCAGGAGCGTTTTAATTCTATTCTGACTCTCATAATTCTCATTCACCACCTTCTACTTCTTCTTCTCATCCCATCTCTATTCTCTCATAGAATAAATCTTTTCTTTCGTCTATAAGAACTCGCTACGATTATCTGAGCTCACAATCAATAGAAATCAACCGGGTTTTGTGCGATTTTCTAGGGAAAAAAAAAGAGAGAAAATTTTTGCATGGGGAGAAAAATGGGAGCAAAACAAGATCATGATCCAAGTTCAATGCCAAAGCTTTCCCTTTTCTCATTTCCGAGCAAAGCGCAAGAGTCTCCAGGAACGTTAACCCCGCCAATCCACTCTCAAGCTTCGGTTCCATTTCAGTGGGAGGAAGCACCAGGAAAGCCTAGACTCGGTGTTACTAGAGCCGGTCTCGATGGTGATCCTAAACCAAAAGTTGCTAGGTGTTTGGACCTTCCTCCGAGGCTGTTGACCGAGGCCAAAGTCGCCAGTACTACAGATTCTCCGACAACCGTGCTCGACGGGCCTTATGTCCGTAGCCGGTCTCTGCGTAATACGCTGTCGTTTCGATACCCGAAGGCCGAGAAGATCAGCAAGGAGAAGGTTTCGTTTGGCTCGAGCAGGTGGTTGAGTGTGAAAAAGAGTAATAATAAAGAGGTAATCGTCGGTGGTGGTTTCGACTTCTTGTTTCCGGACGTTAATGACCGCAGCCACGGCGGTCTCAACGGCGGTGATAGGGATGGTACGAAGGTGAAGATCACTAGGGTTACGAAGAGATCGGAGAGTTTTATGATTGGCCCACGTACAGAGTCACATAATTTATTGGTAAGAAAAAATTATTTTTACCATTTTTGCATAAGAAAAAGAAAAATACATATTTAGAGAAAAATTAAAAAAAAATGTTTTCATTTGCATGATCATTATATATTTAACTATTATTTAAAATTTATTACCCTTATTTTTTAAATTTTAAATAATATAAAATCATTTATTATTCACAAAATATTAAATTATATTATTATTATTATTATTAAGCTAATATAGACTTAAAATTTTTTACCGTACTATTAATATAAATTGTGAATAAATTCTTAACTTGTGCATAAATAATAAATACAAATATTCATTTAAGTTTAATGTTTGTATTAATTATTAATTATTTATCTTAGTTTTATTTTAAATTAATTGAATTGATCTGAAAATATAAATTGTTGAGAGGAAGACTTTTGATTTTTTTTGGCAAGTCATTTTAAGGCTCCATGGCTTATGTTTTAACTGCAGTCCAGTATCTATGCGAGCTTTAAACAGTTGGTCCTATGGAGTCGACGCAGGCAAGACAAATGGAGGAAGACGAACTCCAACTAATTATCCACCGTTCGATTTGATCACGGTGATGTGATCATAGAAGATAGCATTCCCTACCCCACTTAGTAACTTCCACCCTTTCGATTTTTCGTATTATATATATATAACGTATAGATTTTTCTAAACTTGATCTTTTTAATATAAAATTAAACATATTTTTTTATTTATTAATTTATATAATTTAATAATTATTATAATTATGATACAAATTAATTTTTAATAAAATTTACTTATTTTTCTTGTTAGTAGAATTTGATCTTCAATTCACATTTAATACCTAAAAAAAATTTATGAGATAAATCAATTAGCACGCACTTACTACAAACATTTTTTGTTTTTCATTTATTAAAGATGAAAAGAATAAACCAAAAAATATCTTCTTTTTCTTTTTTAATTTTTATAATTATTTCAATAGCATTTTATATTAATGAGTTAAATAACAGTGTGCAAGATCTTTTGGCCATGCAAAGCATTTGGCTAGTCGATAAAGCACAAAATTTGGCATTAAGGGCAGAACGCGTCATGCAATCTCGGAGAATACTGAGAATTCCTACGAACCAACAGTTTATTCCTAATAACAGCGCTCCATTGATTTGTGCTGAAAGTAAGCCACTGAAACCAACGTGTCAGAACCGAAAAAAAAAAAAAAAAAAGGGAAAAGAATAAACTAACTCACTTGTCATAATCACGAACATTTTTTTTTATAATGGGCATTCTAAAAGAAGTTAATGGTTATTTCTTCACAGCTTGTTCAGTATGAACACAATCTGGTGTCGCCCGGAATTTGAAAGAATTTCTGGAGCCAACAGGTATCTGAACGAAATACGTTAAAGAAGCGCTCTACTTCATATATCCAATCGAGAAATTGTTCAATGTCAACTACTCTATTGAAAGAGGGTATTAAACTTCATTTTGTAGGAAACACCTAGTTGGACTGCAATCCTTGAGCGCTATCTGAAATCTACCTCCTATTCCTGGCCCATTTTCATATTCAAAATCATTATTCTGAGGAATAAAATTTTCTCCAACGCAGGTTCTTTATTCTCCCGGTACCATGGGAGCTGCCATTAGTGCTTGTGGTGTTGGAGAATTAGATTGTAAACATCTAACAAGTTCATTTAATAACTTAAATACTTCTAGCCATTTCTTCCACACGCTATCACTAACTTGTCCAGCCATCTCAAAACTAAGCCCTGATACCACTGTCATCGTGAACGAAATCACAAAATCTTACGGTGTTGAATTCCGGGCACTGTAAAAGAAGTTATGGTCATATCTTTATGGTTTGTTTAGTGTGAACACAATCCAGTGTCATGGTGAATGAAATTACGAATCCATCAACGCCTTAATTCACTTACGGGATGTTTTCGTCTGAACCTGACTTTTGAATTAAAACCTTTTTATTTCTCAAGAACAATCAAAACTGACTCCAAATATAAGTGAAACAATAGTCTAAATACTTGGAATTCCCTACAAGCATGGGAGTGAAACCAACAAGCCAAACAAACTTGCACCTAAAAATCTGCCTATCTTTGAAATGGAACACTAGCCACTGCATGAAACTCTGGCTGCGACCCAACAGTCTCTGCTAATGAATTGTACGGAATAACAGTAGAGCCATTCTCAGCTGAAGCCATGTCAAAGAAAGAGGAGTAAAAGGTAAGAATACTTTCTCCAATCAAAGCATACTCTTTATCCTTTTTTCTTGTCTCTCATTTACACAATTAGGGGCATGATAAAAAAGATATTATTTAAGATTAGATGTAACTAATGAATCCACTATCAACAATAGCAATACAGAGCTGAGTTCAGGAACTGAGTGCGGATCGTCTTCTCGCCTTTACATGCTCAAGTACGCGCAGAATCAATTCCCACAATCTGAAATTGAATGCCTCGTTCTTTCCCATATGCCTTTTCTTGCTGCCTTTTTCTTCTTTTTCTCATCTCCGGGACATTGTGATTACTCATTCAAATATCTCATGATTAATATGTTTGACTGTTTTTAAAATAAACACGTAGGCGATAAGATTTTTTTGAAAATAATTATTTATTTTTTGTTTGATGTAACTATCCAATTGTTTGACCGTTGTTATAATCCAAAACATTTTTTCATGTTGAAGATTTCAATTTTTATTTGTCAATTTTTTTAGAATTTGTATTAAAAACAAATAAAATTATGATACTATTCTAGAATTATATGGAAAAAGCTTATAAAAACAAAAGCTAGACACTCGGGGCATTCTAGAAAAAGAGCAAAACATAGTTGAAAAGGAAGGCCGTAGACAAAACAAAGTTCTGAATCTTATCCAATTGAGTATGAAAAGAGTTGGTGGCCACAAAAGGAAGCAAACACAAACAAGGACCGTGCAATTAATAAAACGTAATGAAAACAACAAAACACAATGGGCGTTGGAGTATCAGTAACATCAAGTAGTCGAAATAAAGTCAAAACAATAGAAAGAAAGGCCGACGAAATTTGGACTAATGGAGAAACACGTGTTTAGAGTTCATGACGATAAGTACAATCACCACAAATAATGGCATAAGAATTTGATATATAAAATAAAATCAACTAATTTCAATTGTTTTTTGTATTCACGTTTTAACAAAATATTAAAAA
>JAWDEX010174488.1:0-15251 GCA_035221805.1 Trichilia hirta | reverse complement strand
CTATAGATAAAAAAATTTTCTCATAATCTAACCTTTATTTTTTAGTATACCCTTTTATCACAAGCCATTCTTTATAGGTCTTTACCTTACTATCCTTACCAATTTTTCTATTGAAGATCCATTTACATCCAATTAGAATAATTTCTTGTAGTAGATCTATAAGTATCCAGACTTGGTTAGCATACATAAATTTTCTTCCACTCTATATCTTATACAAAGTCTATTAGACTGACTTTAATGAGACTTTATTTAATATATGCACAGTAGTTTGTAAGGCATATCCCCATAAAGAAATTGGTAAATTTATAAAGTTTACCATTGATTACACTATATCTAATAAGATACGATTCTTTCTTTTAGCTATACTATTTAACTGTGGTGTATAAGATGGAGTTAACTATGGTATAATTCCACTGTCTTTTAAGAATTTTTGAAACTCTGTACTCAAATATTCTCATTTATGATCTAATCGTAAAGATTAATATTCTTTTCAGTTTGGTTTTCTACTTTATTCTTAAATTCTTTAAAACTTTTAAAGGATTCAGATTTGTATTTCATTAAATACACATACCTATACTGTGAAATATCATCTGTAAAGATAATGAAGTATTTAAATCCACCTTTAACTTGACTACTAAATGATCCACACACATCTATATGTATGAGTTTTAATAGTTTCTTTGCTCTCTCACTTTTACTTTTAAAAGGAGATTTGGTCATTTTACCTTAAATACGATTCACATGTTGGAATAGATTCTAAACCTAATGAACTTAAAAGTCTACTATTTTTAAGTTGATTTGATCATTTGTCTCTAATATGACCTAATCTATGGTGTCATAGATATTTAGAATTTGAATTATCTCAAACTCTTTTATTAAAAATGGATTGTATTGAATAATTTTTATTTAATTAAAGGACATATAAAATATTTGTATTTTTTGTTCTACCAACTAATATATTTCACAAAAGTATTAAACATTTATTTTTATCAAACTGTATAGTGTAACCATATTTACATAATACAAATACAAAAATAATGTTTTTGGAACCCCCCTAGGGTTGGGGCTGGTGGTAGGGGTTGCACCTGTGGATCTCTTGGTCCCAAGTTTGATTCCTACCATCGTTACCTTCTCTGTTGAAGCACCAAGGGGGCCAGGCCAGAGTTTTATACTATGCTTGGTACCATTGCAGTGTAGTCTCTGTGCACAGTCTTTAACTTTGAACGGGTATCGTATGATTTGTAGACGCGACCCTTAAATGGGGTTGGTGTTTGGTCCCTTGTATAGCGGACCACTGCAGTGATGGCTGAGTATGGGAGTTTCCTCATCATCCAAAAAAAAAATTAATGTTTTTGATAGTATTAGGAAAATACAAGACATTATATAATCTCAAAAAGTTTCCATTCAACAACTTCAACTCATAAGATTCTTTGGCTTCTACAGCAACAGTTGCTCCATTAACCATCTTCAAAATGATCTCCCCTTTGCTCAATGTGAAACTATTCAGCATTGCTTGTAAAGAGACACAAATATGAGATGTAGCTGCTGAATCTAATATTTTAGAATAATAATTAAAAATAACATTTATTTCATAATTAATCATATAACAGCTGTACATACCTGCTCGAGTCTTTCTAAGATTGTTGAGGTATAGAGGATAATTTCTTTTTCAATGTCTATCCTGACTGCAATGAAAATATTTTTTTTTTTGCCTTGGCTTTCTCTGCTTTGGATGAAACTTTCTTAAAGTTCTTCTTTTTAGGTCCAACTTTTGGTCCCTTAGGTTGTGTATTCTTTTTTTTTCTTACCTGTCTTACTAGAAAAAGCCATGTAGACATCTTTATATCCCTTTCCTTTGGAATTTTGCCTATAGAATTCTTGAATCTCATTAAGCAACTTAGAAAGATTTCGCTCAATCTTATCCAAATTATAATTAGTTATAAATATTTTATAACTCAGAAGAAGAGATTGTAGAATCAGATTCACTTTGAGGCGATCAGATATGGTCACCTCATAGATGTCTAATTGACTTATATGATTAATTATTTTAATCACATGTTCATCAAGAGGAATGCCCTCTCGCAATCTCATATTGAAGAAGGCAGAACACATCTAATATTCAATGACCCATTTATTCCCACTAAACAGCTCTTGTAAAATGAGAAGTATCTTATAAGTACTCGAATAATTCTCATGTTTCGTTTGTAGGTCTCTACTTATAAAAGACAACATATATCCATCGATTTTCTTCATGCCACTTTTCTAATGTATCATGCTCTTCAGGAGAAGTATTTTCGTGAATTTCAAGTGGCATAGGACTATCCAAGACATAACCAAGTTTTTCAATATCAAAAATAATTTTGATGTTTTTAAGCCAATCTTTGAAATTCGATCCCATCAAAATGTTATTGTCCAAAATTTTCAAGAAAATATTATCAAATATTTTGTGTGTGTTTTATATCACAATTTACTGAAAGAAATTGAAAAGAAAATAATACAGACTTTGTTAGTGACAGATATTAAAAAATCAAATAATTTAAAATATATAACAACCAAATACTTTCCTGTTTATTCATTTGCTAATTTCTTAAATTAACTTCCACTATTTAATTTGAATCCTACACTCCTTAAATAAGGACTCAAAATTTTCGTTGGATAATTTAATAATTAGTGGAGAATCAAATTTTTATTAGAATTAATCAACCTCACATTTTATACTCTTGGCCAATTAATTGTAATAGGTAGAAAATATTTTTCTTTTATATCTCATATAAGATTTGATTCATTTCTTTTGCTCTAGCCTTGAACTCCTCACATTTTAGAATCTTAGAACCCTTGACTAGTTAAATCTAGACCATTGTGCTTTCTACTATATTATTCTTGTCCTAACCTCACATTTTAGAATCTTGGTCAAGACAAAAATATACATTTTAAAACCAGATAACCAAATTCAATTCCATAAACCTATACCCCTCACATTTTAAATTCTTAGGATATAAAATTTATATTAAAGAATTTCTTTTGTTATCGCACTATAGGAGGTAAAGATTTAATAATTTTATTCAGAGAGTTTTAATACAATTAATTAATTAATTAAAATATGACTTTCATAAAAATCATATTAATATTAAACCATTTAATATTTTTTAATATTTACACATATATCAAATATACATATGTATATTAACTTAATTATCAATGCATATTTTAACTTTTAACAATTCTCTAATTGTTAAACTATGTATAACACTTATACTTTTGATTTGCTTGTGTAGTCCTATCTTATAAGAATATTATTTTATTTATTAGAGAAGGAATTGTGATTCGTGACTTAGTTGATTATCAATAACACATATTAATAATATTATACAGATTTTAAACTTTTGTATTTTAGTCCTTATGAGGTAAAATTATCAAAATATCCCTGGACTCATTCAAGTTTGGTTATCTAGTAAAGTTGTAAAAAATATATTTTTACTTAAAATAAGAGTCAAATTAGGTTAAAAAACTAGGTCAAAATCAATTTTGGGAGTGTCAAAATAGTTTGCGGCAAAAAGGGTTGGGGGCAGCAGGGGGCGCGCTCAGTGCAGGGACCATGCACGGTGTATAATGGATGCGTCAGGCTTGGCACCCTCTACGCACTAATCCGCTAGCAGGTGGGCTAGAGTGTGTTTTACACGCAAGCCAAGCAGCCTACACAACCGCGCCTTGCACTATACATATGGTCATTTCTCTTAGTTTTCACTAAGTTTTTCAATTCAAAACACTTTCAAAATAATTCTTAAAGTTTCTTATAACTTCTTTGAAGGCTCAAATATTATAAATCACATTTATAAAGCAAGATTATCATAAATACACATAATAAAACTCTAATATGCTTAATAAACATATCAAGCAACCAAGCCACCAAATCAACCTTTCACAAGCAAATCATCACTACAGACATGATCCTAATATGTTCTAATACCATTTTTAGGATACTATAGTCTAAACACGCATCAATTTTTTATTTTCATGCTTATATCAAATATATATCATCATATATGCATATATGTAATACTTTGTGATCTTATTACATCTTTCAAGCTTTTAATTTGATGAAGTCAAGTTAGAATATTATCTAACCTCTTCAATCTACACCTTTTTGAACCATTTTTTCTTCTTTTTCTTTCTTTAAAGTATAAAAACAACCATTTTTTTTTCTTCTTCTTTTCTTGGCCGTAGGAGACAACAATTAAGAGAGAAAATTGATTATTTTTCATACTTTTTAATTGATAATTATCCATTAAAAATGATCAATCATAATTGATACAAATGGGCCAATTATATTCATCCACATGTAACTCATTAAATGCATTAATACATGGACCAATCACATTAGGCCATGTTTTGTTTAATCAATTAACATTATAATAATTAATTTAAATTAATTAATATTTAATTAATTAATATGATTAATGGCAACAATTATTATTTTGCCCATGGATAATTATAAAATGACAATTAAGGATATTTAATTTATTTTAAATTACATATATACACTTAATCCAAATTAATTAATAATTAATTAATTTAATTATTTTCAAAATTAATAATAATTATTAATTGGTCCTTAGAGAATTATCAAAATGACAATCATGTATATGTAATTTACTTTAAATTACATATTTATATATAAATGTCTAAATTCATTGACCAATTACATAATTATAAATACATACATATATATAACAATTATATATATAAATGTGTATTTTTTTGACCTATTAAATTACTCCCAAAGGTGTTAACCTTTTATAAATAATTTTCTCTCTCCCGTATAACTTTTAAATGTGTAAGAATATTAGTGTAACTATAAAAGTTCATAATAAATTAGCTATGAGTTATCCAAATAATTTAAAATTCAACGACTATGGTTGGCATTTAATAATGCGCCATAGTTTCTAATCTACAATAAAATAATTTTTTATCAAATCTTACTCAGATTGTACGTACCATATAGTAAAATTCTTCTGCTGTTTAATTTTAATTAAATTAGGATTCATAAAATGTCAAAATCTTAAATTTAATATTTCAAAAATTATCGATTAATATATCCTAACCTCACTCACATAAACTCTTCATGTGATATTTATATGCTTTAATCAAAGATTTAGTTTCAGACATTTATCGATATTTATTTAGGAACTCAAACTTAGATAGAGTCAGCAAAAACACTCAATCTTATCGAACGAGTCAATAGATTCTATTTTGACCATTATTTGAATTTTTTTTATGAATAATACATAACTAAAATAAACTTATTATACAAGAAATGATTAGTCTTATACTTATACACCATATGAATTATGCATATCACCATAAAACTCGACTCTAATGTCTTAGGTCAAAGAATCACATCTCACACTGATACAATCTTTTGATAAATTATTAACTACATGCATAATATATGATTTATTAATCTTTGATTATGTTTAATAAATAATTCTCTAATTATAAATCCATACTTATACTTTTGTAACATAACTTTCATCATCACCCTCACTAATATCATCTCATGATATATATAAGCAGTATGCAGTATGTCTACTATAGGATAATAATGGCCAATCTATATCACTTATGTAGGGAACAAATTTAATAATTTTATTTAACTATTAAATAAATTATTTGAATAATTTATATACATACTTTATTATATAGCATAATTTAATAAAGAAAGCAACATACATACGTGAATAAAAAACTATTTCTTTTATTTATTAGGTAAATATTACAATATTTACAATCTTTGAAGTCAAGAACACAACTGGCTTCTAAGACATACATTAACAGTTGGATATTATTAAAAGAGGGTAAATCTTCTAGTGACCCTTTCGGTTAAATGTCCTAAAACTTCTCAAAAATAAGAATCACTTTAATTGTTTTTACCATATCATGAAAGGCTGGTACATGTACCTCATATGTATTAGTATTATCTTGCTATATTTTCTTGCCAGCTTATGTTGGAGCTATCATAATCAAAATCAACACTATCCTTGAGCTTTTCTAATATACTATGCACTTTAACCTGACTTTTTACTTTTCTTAGTCTATGGTTAAGGACATTTGAATATTTATACCTATGAGGTCTTGATGCACTTTTTTGGCCATTTTTGACTAATTTGTAGACATTACACTACCCCTAATATCGAGCATTTACTTACTTATACTGTAGTCTTTCAAATAACAAACTATTTATATCAAGTTATCATAAATGTATAATAAAGCTTATCTATATAGCCCCCAATCAAAAATCTTATCGAACATGTTTCTTCATGAATAATTATTCTTCTATAAATACTTGTATGCTGTGTGATAAATAAACTCAAATCATAAACTATATTCCTATAGATATTATTCCATTCTTTATCATCAGCTATATGCATACTACAATGCATACCATTAATCTTACCTTTAATCTTAAAAAAGTAATTTTGTTGATATTTATTGGACTTTCTTGTTAGAGTAACTTCTTCAAATGATTAGTTATGGCCTAAAATGCTATTCTTCATGCTATTGACTTTACTCTAGTTTCTTACTAGGATAGCATACATCTTAAAGATGATAAGCTCTTTGTAACCCTTTGAGATATCCTAAGATAATAATTTATCACTCATAAAGTCTATATCCTTTCATTTACGTCATTGAGATAGTCGTTTTCACTATCGCTATTTTTGGCCATTGCTTTAGAATAACAACAAGGCTTTGATACTAAGCTAATATAGTGAAAAATGTTGATAAATAAGTCGAACACACAATTAGACTTGAATTCTCTTGGAATCCAACATGTAAGTTAGAGAAAACTTTCTAAAAACTCACAATTTTATTAAACTCAAAGATTGAACGTGTTTACAATGGTAGAAAGAAGATAGTATTTATAATGCTTACAAATTAATATTAAATGAGTTAGGGTAACTAATAGAATTACTACATATAATTTAAATTACTAGATAGGGTACTTGCATTTATTATTAGAAATATGAAAGTCAAAAGCAAAATCTAGGTAGGACGGTTAAAAAACAACTAGG
Source organism: Trichilia hirta (assembly GCA_035221805.1). Lineage (NCBI taxonomy): Eukaryota > Viridiplantae > Streptophyta > Magnoliopsida > Sapindales > Meliaceae > Trichilia > Trichilia hirta. Next base: position 8,181 of record JAWDEX010174488.1, on the reverse strand, counting down.
GTGGCTACATTGTTGGCCTAGTAAAAGAAATGAAAAAAGTCTGATGTATAGGCTTGGAAAATAAATAACTAGGTTAGTTGTTTATTTATACTAAATAAAATCTAAAGACAATATTTAAAAATTAAATACTAGAGGCAATGTCCTTGTTATTTTATACGTCAACAATATATTGCTTGTCGCTAATTATATATGCATATTACATGAAATAAAGAAAATTAAGTAAAAAACTTTAAGATGAAAGATCTTGGTGATGCCTCTTTTGCATTAGAGATTTAGATATATTGGAATCTTACTCGAGGTATTCTTAGATTATCACAAAAAGTAATATCAAAAAGATTGTTAAAATATTTGGTATATAAGATTGCAAATCAAGTGGCATTCCTATATTTAAAGGAGATAAATTTAGTTTAAGTCAATACCTTAAAAATAATTTTAAAATTAAAAGAATGTAAAAGATTTTTTATACTTCAGTTATAAGGAGTTTTATATATGCTCAAGTTTGCACGCGTCTAAATATTGTGTACATTATTGAGATACTAGGTAGATGGTTAAGTAATTCTGAATTGGATTATTGAAAAGTAGCCAAATAAGTTATGAGATAATTGCAAAAAAAATTAAGGATTATATTCTAATTTTAATTTTGTGGGATGCTAAGATAGTAAAAAATCTATGTCAAGCTATATTTACTTGCTTATTAGAAGGGTAATTTCTTGAAAGAGTGCCAAGCATACACTCATAGCTTCCTATATCATAGCAACAAAGTTTATAATATATCATGAGGCATTAAATCATATGGCTAAGAAACTTTGTTATTGAGTTGCACATTATGGATGGCATAACAAGATCGCTAAAAATATGTTGTGACAATAAATCAATAGTGCTACCAACAACAATAAGAGTTCAATAAAGTTAAAGTATAGAGACATCAATTTTCTTAGTTGTAAAAGATAGAGTTTAGAGTGGACAAATATCTATAAAATAAATTAGGGCCAACTCCATGATTGCAAATCTACTCACTGGGGGATTACCATTAAAAGACTTTCATGAGCACACCACTTATGTAGAGTAATATCTCTTGAGAGTATATAATTTTAGTAGGAGTTTGAGTTCTTTATTTTTGTATAAAAATATTTGTTACGGTTAAATATAGTTAAAGTTATTTTAGATATGGATTATAAATCTTACATTCATATTCAATAATGAAATATTTAGTTATTCAATTAATTTAGTTATTTGCTTATTTGATTTATTTTTGAACTTAAAAATGATCTCACTAAAAGTTGGACCAGTTCAAAATGAGCATGTTTAGATTATATTGCATGTAATTGACTATATATTTATGTTTGATCCATCTCATTTGGTTATATTAATATACATAATCATTAATAGGTTTAATTAAGATTGAATATAACAAAAGTTCCTATGATCCTATATTAGGATGGTTAATAGATCGAATTATTTGGAGATAATTTGATAATGATAGCAAAATTCTATATACTTATAAGGTTATTTTAATACATAATATATGTAGTTTAAGTGAGAAATTATTGAATTTAATTCAATATAGATGGACTTATCTATTAATGTATTAAGGCCGTTATAGGTTAAAACTAATTAAATGATTTAATAAAATTAAAGTGAACGTGGGCTTTATTTATCTAATTAAACATGGGTTATTTTTATATAGAGAGAGATCACAGTTTTATTTTCTATTTTATGATGGGCCGAGTAAAATTGAGCCAATGAATTTTCTATTTCAAGATTATGGCTCTCAAGAATAATATATAAAGATGTTTTCTACGTATCCATCAATAGAGAAAGATAGCCCTAAAAGTTATTTTTTAAAGGGCATAATTTACCGTATGTAAAAATTTTCTATAAATATTCTGTAGAGTAAATTATGTATACTTTCACACTTAAGATTTTATATTCAGTGATTTAGTAGATATTCAGACAAATATAACATGTTTGGCTTTTCCACATTTTTGCTTTACGTACCAACCGTCCATATCAAGAAAACTACCTCTTTTGTCTGCGTTGTTACTATATACAACTTGTTTCTTGATTGTTATCCACGTTATCACTTGCTAACTTTTTCACCATTATTATAGCAATCTATCTCTTCCGCTAGTTAGAAGAGAGAGATTTGCGCATCACCAATGTGTTAAGAAAAAACTAATAACGCTTTTAAATTTATTCCAAGAAAAAGTGATGCCAAATTTGCATGCCTTAACGAAGTGGGCACCATGAAAAGGTTTGTCTTTTCTCAAAGTTTTATTAGGTTAGGAGCTTATTTTATAAGCTAATGTTCAAACAAGGGAAGCTAGATGAAAACTCACCCACTTAAGCTTGTCACAGTTGATCACTTCTAATAAATCAAATAAATAAATAAATAAATAAAACTTGACAATTATTCCTTTAACAATAAACTGTTGGTTGAATCAAAGAAATTGAAGCACTTTGAACATTTGAATATATTTAATTTGAAGCTATAATTATCGAAAATTAATATAATTAATTAGTATGTCATATATATGACGTTGAAGTTAAGGTTGAGGCTAATGAACTTTGGCTAGCTGGCTTGGAAGAGAAGCAAGAAAGTAGTACTCTAGTCAAAGAAACATGTATAATCCTCTTTGATTTCGATGAGCGTAGAGCATCAGCATGGTACCGACTTTTCCAAAAGCAAAGCTAAGGATACCCCACTCAGATTGTCCTCTGTCTCAACTGATTGCTGCCACGGATATTGTGGGTTTAGTAAATTGAGACTTTCTGATAAATGAAGCAACATGCTTATATATGACGTTGAAGTTAAGGTTGAGGCTAATGAACTTTGGCCGGTGAGCTTGGAAGAGAAACAAGAAAGTAGTACTCTAGTCAAAGAAACTTTTATAATCCTCTTTGATTTCAATAAGAGTAAAGCATCAGCATGGTACCGACTTTTCCAAAAGCAAAGCTAAGGATACCCCACTCAGATTGTCCTCTGTCTAAACTAATTGCCGCCACGGATATTTTGGGTTTAATAAATTGAGACTTTCTGATTAAGAAGCAACATGCTTATATATATCTCTTACAATGGACTGAGAGAAATTAAGAGAAGCCCATGTCAGCTCCCACCTCAGCTTCCATTATAATCTCACTCGAGTTCCTCTGTTAATTTCTTTCAAAGATGTCTACAGAACTGAATGAAAGAGGTCCACCACGAGTTCACTCTCTCGGTATTTGTTCTTCTCACATGGAGTAGTCAGTAGAGGAGGAAATAATGTAGCCGGGGTTGTGATAGGCAAGACTTTGTTGTTTACAGAACGGAACCCAAACTAGTTAGAAGACTTGGGAACAGGATGACTTTGTCCAAAAACATAGTGGCATGCTGGCCATATATATCCTTCGTAATATAGAATGGGATAGAATTAAATTATTGACTGCTACCCAAATGGGTTGTATAATACAAGAAGCAAGTTCCACTTTCTACTGTGGACATGCTTATAGTTATGGGTATAGGCGGCTCGGTTCTTCATGAGTGAGCGTGGCCCAAGGCGAGCAATGGGCACTGAATTTGGCCACTCCTCTTTTTCTCGAAAATATCGCTAGATGTGTTTTACGATTACATAGGCATGTGAAGCGGGATTTTAGTGCGGTTGGTTGGCATTCAAGAAGCAAGAGTAGGTTCCTTTATTTCTGTGCTCTCGAATCAATCCCGATTACTGGAATGGACGGATGATCTGCAATTGTGATAAGGTTCACACCTGAACATTGAACACGGGAAGTTTCTGTGACATTATGTAATCGACACAACGTATTGTCGACTACTAAAAGTCTTCATATATTTAAAAATGGTGTTCACTCCATTTGACAATTGACAAATAATACAGGTCCCTCCTGGTCTTGGAGGAGGACTTGGAGGAGGACTTGAGATGCCACTATTCGTTGGGCTTATCTATTATGTGCTTCTGTTCTGTTCATACACGAAGTTTTATCCTCGAAAGTAGTTCATTACTAGGCGAAAAAATTATAGTCCTCGAGGAAAACCCACAATTAATAATGAGAACTTGTACTTCCGAAAAGGAAATTTCAGTCTTGGACAAGAAATTCTTGTTACATACAAGAAATTTCCGTTTTGAACGAGGAAAAAATGGGCGTTAAAAACCCTCAGTTGTTTTAGATGGGTAAATTCTTGATCCCATGAAAGGCCTGTAGCTGAGTGCAATCGTGGGATTAAGTTAGGCTTAGTCGCAGTGGGCTCTAAGAGAGCCTGGGTTCGGTAGTTTAACTTCTATGCGGCCTAGCCTTCTTTCTGCTAATCGATAGAAGAGATGAATAAGCAAAATGCAAAAGATGCCTTGAAGGCCCAGTTAAACTGACAAGGTCACTTAAGTTTCTAATTCTAAAGGTTTTAGTTTTAATCGTGAGCCTAGTTGTTATTTATATGCAAGTCATTAACAAACGTGTGTTTACGACGAGGGAGCTTACGGCGTTAGACAGACACGTCCTAATATAGTGCCGTTTGTAGAATCCAAAAGATCTGACCGGAGCCGAAATTCCGAGATAAAAAAAAAAAAAATTTGCAAAAGATTCCTTCTATTTTTCATCGCCGTCCAAATATATAAAGAAACCTCTACCACGAACATACGGGCAAACGTGTCATTTCAAGATGATCAAATTATGGATGGCTTCGAGACTTTCTTTAAGAAATGAAGTCAAATTCCGCCTAGGAAGCTACACAAATTGTATTAGCATTGCATATATCGATGGCCAGAAATTGCTGCTCTTCTACTGAATCCATATAAATAGATCAGATCATTAACAAAGAGAAGAAGATGTGTTATAAGGTGAAGTGTTCAACGTGCGGGAAAACCACCTGGGGTGGCTGCGGAAGGCATCTGCCGTCGGTTTATAAGAGTATCCCGGAAGAATAACACTGTCTTTGTCGAGAATGGCCGGGTATCAGTCTTAACGGTCAATCCACCGCGACTAGGGATGCTTCGCAATCCTCTTCGTCCTGTAACATATACATTGATGTTATGTTCTGTTTTTATCAATTGGCCCTTTTCTGGGCTTCTTTTGTACCCTCAATTTAATTTTTTCTTTCAAACCTTTCAGCTGCAACTTTGCAATGATTCTTTTTAATGTACAGAAATGAACGTGAATACTTGCAAAATAAACTGATCCACACTTATATCCTTCCAATTTGCAAATAAGGGAAATCAAGGAATTGGTTGGAACGTTGAATGCTAAAAATTACTTTTAAGTTATAAATGATTAATAATATATTAATTCTTTTTCAAATTAGATCTTCAGTTTTGTATGCCTGAATTGGAAAGTGATTGACAATTCGTAGACAAATCACAAATGCTAGAAGCAAACCCAATAAAAGTGAAAGTTTAATGGGTCCATCGTCCATTCAACTCAAGGTCTTAGGCAAATATTTATTAATTTCAGAGCGAATCTTCGGTAGGTCGTACCTCAATTCCGAGACTCGCTTATTTATAAAATTTGCTAAAGTGAGCTTTATTATTATTACCTCAATTTCATTTTTTTAAATTTACAAAAGTGAATTTCATTATTACTACTTCTATTTTACTATAAATTACATTGAAACAATTAATTTGTGGGATGCATCATATTAAATAGTAAGTTGTATATTCTTAAAATTTTTCTCCTAATTACATTCATCCTGTCGAAGCTTGTTTTGACGGATAACTAAAAAAATATATATCGAGTTAATTCCTACAGGTATTAAATTGGTACATCGGCTCATTTAAAGAATAAGTTAGAAAGGCTTATTGATGGGGGCTAAAAGATTAAAAATTAGAACCAAAAAAATTTAATAAGCGTATGAATTCATGCTACCACGCTTGCATACTTCCCTCCCCCAAAGTCGTGGGCAATAATTTGATTGGCATAATAATATCTTTGTAATCTTATCCCATCATTTCGTTTATAATTTTGTTTTCGGTTGGGTAAACAAAAATTATCAAACTAAATGTTCAAAAATAAAATTATTAATATTTCTGTAACAACTTGAAAACTAAAAGTATAATTGTTAAAAATTGAAAAAGAGATAATTGAAATAAAATTAGTTAGTAATTTAAACTTTGCGGTGGGCTCTCGTGCCATCCCATTCGAGCAGAACCCATTTTATACATTCCATAACCGACAATTACAAGGAGATTATCTTGTATTATGTATTCAATTTTGTGCATATGCTATTTTAATGCGATAAAAAGTCCATTTTAGCATTTTCAATTTATAAGCAATGGAAAGTAATTTTGTATGAATGATTTCTTTCATATCGCTTTATTTCTTTGTGATTTTGCCATACCTGAGGGAAGGTATTTGTTAATAATCAAGAAAAAGGAACTCAAAATTGATAACCTTTAATCCCATTTCCATCTCTCAAGTTTTTCTAAATTAATAGATGGCATGTGGATGGCTCCTATCTTTAAATTTATCACACGGATTTGTATGTCATCAACTGAAATCTTTCCTCAAACTTCCAGTCGATGTCTGCGTTCCAACAACTTAGGATATCGCAATTCAAAAGCTGGACATAACGTAAATCTCACGAGGTGGGCAAGAAAGATGAGCATCAGAAAGCTGTGGAATTATCTCCGAACATGTCACATTTGGAAAGCACTGAGTTTGGATTATATGACGTGGAATCTTCAGTCAATGATCATCAGGTTCATGAGTTGGATGTGCATTATCGACTTTCTCGTATCCTTTTCAAATAAAAGAATAAACATAGAATGATAAGATATAAATTTTTTTATGAAAATTGCGAGAAAATTCTTTTTATAGGTATAGCGTTGTTTATAAATTTAGGTGTCATTTCCTCTACACTAATATATTTGGCGATTTCGTTTCCTTTCATGGGCTATAACTTCATGAACTTTCCAAATTTCTACATCTAACGTTCAGTATTTATCACTCTTCGTAACAGCTCTTCCGAAAACTATTATTGTTTATACTTAATAGCTCAGTCGGTAGCAGATACAGGAGCTAAAATGAGGAATTTGTGGGAGGAGACTAAATGCTAATATTAGGTGAATTTCGTTCTAAATTATGAAATTTGATCCGAAAAAAAGGTTATGATGTCTTAAATATTTTTTTTGGCATTTTATTTGTTTTATTTTCAGAATTTAAGGATAAAATTGTGCTTTTATTAACTCTTTATTTTTAATATAAATAAAAGGCTAAATTATAAGAAAAAAATTTATGCCTTCAAATTAAATTTTCTCTTAATTTTAGATTTTTTTTTTTTTAAATTTACATGGTGAGTTCTAAGTTTTTAGGACTTATCTTGCGTTTTCATTGCGTCAGTTTAATATTAAAATATAATTTGTTTCTAATAATACTGTTTTTTACTAAGATTAAAGAAAACTATTATTTCAATTACATGAATTACAGGATACAGATATTATGGATGATAGATCCTTGTCTTAAGATATCTTAAAAGAGTATAACAAGTTCTTTGACTTTAGGACATATTGCTTTCTCAGTAAAGTAAAGCTAATGACACGGAGCTTGACCTTTTAGGTTATAATCAATCTTATAAAGGATCAAATAGAATTAATAAAAGGGTGCCTCAACAGTGGTCAATTATTTAGAGAATTTATTTCAAAAATTGATTCGTATCAACAAAATTCACTTTTAAGATTAGAAATAAAATTTATGATAAGCGATGTAATATTTTAATTGCTAATAATCAAGAAAGGAATTATATCCATATAAATTTAGCTTATAACTTACGCTTGCTTATTGTGAAAAGTATGGATCTTTTAAGAAAAATTATTACTCGTGAGAAAAATTTTTGGTAAAATTTTCGATTATGAACTATGTAAATAATATTTATTATCATATTTTTTATAACCCTGATGTCGAAGGTGCTATAATTAGAAAACCATAGCATAATAAGGTGCATGTACAGTATTGCTAGCAGTGGGATATATACAAATTAATTAAAGATGGACAAAAATGTGTTTTGGGTCCTTATAGGCTTAAGTATTCAAATGTTTCCAATCAAAGGTTAAAAAAAGTAAAAAATTAGGTTGACATGTGAGGTTCGAAAAAAAAGGGCCCGAGATTAGTGTTGGCATTAAAGATCATAATGAGCAGCTATCTAATGTTGGTTTTAGTTGCATGGATGGAGTGATAGAAGAAAAATACAACACCATCATT